>CAIGRT010090684.1:0-12802 GCA_903798405.1 Fraxinus platypoda
TGATCCCACATCGAAATCTAATTGATAAAGCACAAGAATATATGCCTATAAATAAATGGGCCTTTTAAAGGAAGGTCTCTTGAGCTTCCTCGGCCTGCCAAATGGGTTGGAAGTTGGATAGTTAATAATTTTTATTATAAAAATATATTAGTAAAATTAACGGTGAAAAAAGATTTTCTGTTAAAATAATCATTTCCGTTAGTTTTTCCGTTAAACCAAGAAATTCCGTTAGTTTTTCCGTTAAACTAACAAAATTCGTCCGTCAAACGAAAATTCCGTTTCCGTTAGTTTTTCCGTTAAACCAACAAATTTCGTCCGTTAAACCAATAAATTTCGTTAGATAGGCACTTTTTATATAGAAAGAGATATTAAACAACAATCTATCAGTTGAACCACCGATCCACTGATTGAACTACTAACCCGATGATTCAATAATTTTTCTAGGTCGAGTCTAATAACTAGTGGCTATATATGTTTGGTTCATTTGTTACTGCCCTTTTGGCTTCATTATGGAGCACGAGTAAAGATATTTTATTTTATTTTTATTTTTATTTTTTTTGTAACAACTGTCAAAACTAGGATGTGAAAGTACTCGACAATACAATTGACAAATTTTATCACACGTCTTTTCCCTTTACTCCAATCGAATCTTGTTTAGTTGAGCGTACCAATCATGTTCATAGATCCTACACGAATAATAAAATTTGTTGAAGAATAATAATTTCTCATGTTTGTGCAGTGCCACAGACTACTTTTCTCTCAATGAATGAGTTTTTCTTTTTGAAGATCTCTCACATGGGGTGGAGGTTTGTGGGCCATTCATTGACAGAATCTTAAGGTGACAATTGATTTGGCCTCGATGGATGCTATCTTCATCATTTGGCCAAGTGGGTTCCATTGTATATTTTGTGTTGGCCGCTTGCACAACAAATGTAAAATGCAAAGATATAGAAGTCGCACTTGCCATTGGTGTCCTTCCAAATATGAACCATACACTATAGCTGAAAAGCACTAGTGTAAAGCAACACTCCATTGGCCATATTTCCAACAAGTGATCAATATCTAAGCGGTTTAGTTGCCTTTTTACTCGAAGGTGCTCGAGTTTTATTGGAATCAAAAGTGATTAATATCTTCAACTTGACTTTTTTGTGTAGTTACACACGTAGTCGTTAAAATCTCGATCTAGATTTACAATATTATAGTTCTACAATTCCAAAAATGACAAAATGATCTCATTGTAGGATCTTAAAATTTTAGAATCTTAGGATCCCATTGTCACATTCTAACTATCCTTAATCGTTTATTATTATAAACGTTTTAGCTTAATTTAATAAATCGAAACTCAGGGTTGTTGGACACTGTATTGAGTTTCGTTTAGAATTAAAACCTAGATCATTCTCCACCTTGTGGAAATCGACGATGACATTCTTTCATTTGTGATATTTTCTTTAACTCTTTTTGTTTTTACCGTTTCTTTAATCACTTTTAAGATAGCTCATTCATGTTTTATTTTTTTTAAAATCTATATGTATTTTGGTTTTTCCCTATTTAATCTGTATAGGATTTTAGTTGATTTGTGTGTAATTTTTGAAGATATTCAAGGTGATCGGTGTTCGTTATTCATAAGTTTGTCACTATTATATATTTAATCTTAAAATAACTTGAATGGAAGTATACTTTGATTTCGAGAATTGGTTCCCATTTAAATGAAGTTTTCATGTCACTTTGATTTTACTAGTCTTTCTTTGCATTTTTTAAGAAATCAATTGTTGACCTTTGTAAAGTATGTTAACGGTGATTTTATAGTATAATTTTAATATTTATAGTTGTTAATTTATCATTAAGAATATTTGAGTTTTTTCTGTGTCTTAATATATTAAATAATTAATATTTAATAGAATCTTACAATCCTTGATTTAGGGATGGCAAAAAAGCTCGGGCGGCTCCGGCTCGACCCGGAAAAAGTCCGAGCCGGGCCGAGCCCCATTTTGAGGAGTCAGCTCGAGCTCGGGCCGGCCCTCGTGGCTCGGCCGGCCCGTGTTTTAAGAAAAAAAAAGTAAAAAAATAAAAAAATTAATTTTACGCAGACAGTTGGCATTGTTATTTGCAGGCAGCTGTGTGGCTGCTGCTTGCGTTTTGCAAGTAACAGTCACGAAATTTTTTTTAGAAAAACAAATAAAAAAATAAAGCCAGCCCCGGCTCGATTCGTAAAGGTCCGAGCCAAAAGCTCTGGTCGAGCCTAAAATTTTTGGTCGAGGTTTTGCTCTGCTCGACTCGGCTCGGGCCTAAAAAAACTCGGACCTGTTTTGCTCAAGCCGAGCCCGAGCTTTGAGTTTCAGCTCGTGACTCGGCTCGTTGACATGACTACCTTGATTTGACCCATCTATCCGATTCAAAATAATGGTCCTAACAACCTTGGTTATATGTATAAGATTAATAAAAAAGACAATACAATGAATAGAATTTTAACTTCATTTTTTCTTTTTTAATATTGTCTTGTAATGTCGAGATCAGAGTCTAATATAATGGTTCACGAGTAATCAAGATTCGTGATATAGATTGTAGTGAAACATATGTGAGTGCTAATATAAGATGGATTTGAATTGGGGATTTTATTCCATTGATGTATTAGCTTTTCTCATCCTTGATGGCCCTAGTATCATGGCTATTTTAAAGGAGAAAAGCCATGGATCCAATCTTTGCATAGCCCTTTAGTTTTATGATTTTTAGTGCCATGAGGTGAGTCTAAACTCTAAACCCATGCTAGGTTTGCTATCACTTTATTCGATTGGAAAGTGACTAGATTACATTGCCTGGTTGTTCTATGCTTTATTGATTTCTTTTTTATGGGTAGACTCCTATGTGATAAGAGTCCTATGATATATAGGGTATGTCTTAAGTATCACCACGAGCTTTGTCTTGACTGTGTACAAAAAATTTGACCTCAAATTTCTATATTTCGAAAGTAAGATTTCGTAACCTCCTCCCCCCTTCCCCCCCAGGGAAAAAAAAAAAAAAACAGCCCTGCTATGAGGACAGGGTTTTTTTAACAGAAAACATACAGGAATTTGAAATGAATGGAAATGATTGAAAGATTGGAGGAGGGAAAAAATACACACATGGACANCAGCCCTGCTATGAGGACAGGGTTTTTTTAACAGAAAACATACAGGAATTTGAAATGAATGGAAAGGATTGAAAGATTGGAGGAGGGAAAAAATACACACATGGACATGATTCATTCATTTCAAACTTCTGGCAAAAATTCTTGTACTTAAGGAATTTTTCAAAAAAAAAAAAAACAAACAAACAAATGTGTAAATAAGTGAAAAGTACTTGTGAATCCATTGAAATGTGTAATTGAATTTGAAGTTCGATCATGTACAAATTATTTATAAACTATCCAAATAATTGTTTGGTTTAATTTTAATCCAATACTTCGTAAGATCCACAAATAGTATCTACTAATACACTACCAATTTATATCCATTTTTAATTTCAACAACTGTGCGTATAGTAGAAGATACAATAAGTTAAAGAATGGTGGAATTCTGTCAATTCACTTTGAAAAGCAAACTATGTTATCATCGTCACCACATTTCAGAAGAAAGGACAAGAAGGGTGCTCACTTTAACATTTCTTACACCTTTTCTTGCCTATCTTAAGTGGGTCATCAAATCTCCAAATACTCGATCAGGTTAATCTCTTTGTATATATATGAAAAGATACATATTCTTTTATATTTTATCTTTTAATGATTGTACTCTCACACGTACGTATTCTCAAATACATGTATTGATCATTTCATTGTGAATCGACTGAAGACTAAGTCCATTCATCTATCGAGATCTTTAGGCCAGGCACGTCTACAATTTCCACAACCCATATAGGTTATATAGTAGGAGGGGGAGGGAGGAATATTTGGGTTAAAAAGAGGGAATTAAACCAACTTATTTGCTGTATATATATATATATATGAAGAAAGATTATTATATGTGCACAATTTCACAGTACTCTTTCAAAGAGCACTTTGGCAATATGAAAATTTACAGTTCCAGGACTAGAATTGGCAACATAGTAGAAACTCCTAGCAACATCAAGAAATGTTTTCTTAGTATTGGTATCAATGTCATCTGAGGATTTGGTAAGAACTAATTTTACTAGTTCTTGCATATCTGATTCTATTTCAACGGTTGTGATGTTTGCCGTACCATTGATGCAGCCATTTGTACCATGTACCTGTTCCACGTGATAATACTATGTCAAAACTTTGTTAGCCAAAAACCATGATAAGTTGGACAGTATTGAACATGATTAAAGAAGAGTTATAAGTAAATTGACTTTCACCTTTTTGCTTTGGTACAAACGAAGTTGGTGACAGACTCTATTGGTGATATCCGAGAGTCGATTATATTTAGGATGAGATAATAATAATTCCTCTGACATCCAGCGATTGTTGAGATCGCTAGTCAAGTTTAGAGTACGAACAAGTAGCTCTGCTTCTCCTTGGCCCATGTCACCTTCTTCCAAGCTCCACATCCACTTTAACCACTAATGACAAAAGAGAATTGATTATAAAAAAAAACCCATTTAACAATTTTTTTTTTTGTAAGTTTGAATTTGAAAATGCATTAATTTAAAATAAGTTTGGATTCAAAACAAAGGACAAGTTGAAATCTGAGCAAAAGAAATCTAATTGGGAGAAGGGCTTACAGCATGATTCAGTTGTTGATGAATGTCTCTTCCATAAGCCAACAAGGTGTCCAATGAGAGCTGATTTAGGGTTCTCAGTAGAGTGGCTACCAGTCTGTGTCTTGTTCTGTACATTTTAATCAAAAACTTGGATTATAAGGCAATGAATATCAAACTCGGATTATAAAGCAATGAATATCAAACTCGGTTTGTGCTGTGCAGCGAACTTACTCGTTTCTACATAGTGACTAACCCACGAAGGCCTATATTTTTTGAGAGAAAAAGCAAAAAACTATGCTTATTTATGAAAGAAAATAGTATGGAACGCATTGGTCCTAGTATTTGATTTTTTTTAGTATGAGTAATGCCACTTGTACATAATTGTGTACATATTAATGGTGTGGGGGTGGGGTCGGATTGGGGATGAGGGTGATCGTTTGAGTGATAGGCTTCGAGGATATGATCAAGAGTGTATGTGTACACGTGCCTTTTTGAAGTTCAACTAAAATTAACCATTAGATATGCTTGAAATGTTTGTCAGTAATTAGTAAAATTGAGGGAGAAAGACCATGGTAAATTTACCTCCTTCCATTTGCATAATCGAGGCTGTTTCGACGTAAAAACTCATCAATAAAGGTTTGTTTGTGATTAGGTTTCTGGCCAAAATGCGAAGCAATGGTCTCCATTAAAATGGTGGTTTTAGCCCAAGCTAGCCGCTCTTTCGACTTCTCCGGCTCAAAATAACTCGCAGCAGCCAAATAGTATGCTAGGAGAAGGTTTCTTTCACTCATTCCATACTCTCCAATTTCGTATTTCCTGTACCATCTGCAAAATAATACACGTCCGAATAATAACTTTTTTTCTAGAAAAATTACTTATTTCAATATGGAAAAGTTGTTCAGTATTTTACTTCTGAATGCTTCTCCACTCGAGCTGGTGCAATTCCTGGCAATTATTGTAGTCCAATTTTGCTAGCTCAAGATACATGTTGTTGTTAACGTATCCCATCCTAAAGATAAACAACACACATATGATAACAAATTATAAGCATAATTCTTACTTATCTTTAAGTTAATTTTTAACATAATAAAATAATTACATATACTACGTCCTATGAAAATGATGGGTGTTGGAATTTAATGAATTATTTGTTTCTACATTCTTATAATTTAATATTTTAAATCGATTTTCGATAAAGATTGATCTAAAAATAGTAAATTACAAGTGAAAGAAATTAACGTTAAGACCAAAGAAATATTATTAATAAACGACAAAATGGAATCACAACGTGAATGTTGTAAATTTGATCATGTCATATCTATCTGCAATTTGCGTTTGATCGGCCAACTTCATACCTGATGACTCATATATAAGTTGTTTTATTTTTTGTCATATTTTTTGTATTTTTCTCTGATTAATAAAAAACTCGTTAGCAAATAAAGGAAACACACAATCAATTTATTTTTGTGAACAATATATACATATATGTATCTCCCTACATAAACAAGTTCTCGTGCGTATTGCTTCTATTCAATTTATCGACAAATGAATTTATGTGAAGTACCTGTATAAGGTTTTGCCAATCCAGACATCGTCTTCACCACCGTATTGCTCCAAGTAAAATCTTGTTTCTATTCGAGGTAAGCTAGCGTACCATGGAACATCTAATGCATATCCTACCTGCACATTATTTGTCATCATCCTACCTCGCACTAAAATGACCCACACAAAAATAAAAAACTACAGGACAAAATATTTAGCCCTTGATTTCTTATTTTCAACCACACATTTTTCAATAAAATAATATTACACATAAATCAAAAACTTTTCTTTATTTTCTAACTGCACATTTTTTATCGAATCACTATTTTAAAATGCATTTTTGATCAAACAGCCCTTTAAATTACAAGATGATAGTGTCATTTATTGGGCCCTAGGATTTGGATATGCTAGCTTTTGGCAAGTGGCGTGTAGCAACACTAATGTTTGTGTGCATATTTAAGGTACAATGTGTGTAATAAAATGAAGCTTTTTTATGCAACTTTGCTTTATTTTTATTTGAAGAAATAATTTTTATTTATTTATTTGAAATTTTGAACAATGAAATGGAATTATTTCTTTCCATTAAAACATTGAATCATGCTACAAGTACATCAACTTTGACATCAACTTTAACATTGTGCCACGTGTCGAAACATAATTGGACAGTTTTTAAACACCACACACTTTCCCGTCCATTTGCATTTAAATTCTAAAACATTAGTAACAATTCTATTGCCTTGAAACAATATCTCAATATCTATCATGTCAAATCAAGAAAAGTACTATTGACAAAAGTTAACGTACTCTATTTGTCAAAGGCACTTTTTTTTTTGTCACGTAGTAATACTAAACTAGATTAAGAAGCCATTTGGTAGAGATTGAAATCGGATTAAAATTAAAAAATTAGTCGTTATTGTTGACTTTTATTAGACGGGTGAGATCCAATAACGACTATATTTTCAATTTTAATTGAATTTTAATCGGTACCAAACGGACTCTAAATAGTGAAATACATCATATCAAGCCCCTGTTTGGTAGTCTTTTTTTTTAAAATATTGTTTTGAATAGTAACTTTTCGGGAAGAACGTGTGATTAAAAATTAGAGAAATATTTTTGGTTTACATGAAAAATATTTTATTGTATAAATGTATGATTGAAAATTAGTACGTAAAAACTAAAAAGAGAGTTTTGAAAAAACAGGGGCTAAACTTCTTCTTACGTGATACCGTGTAGCAACGTACTCAATTTACACTCTGCCAAGTTAAAGGCATTTACCTCTCTTGGTAGGTCTTTGGTTATAATCCATTTATCCAGTAGCTCATTATTGGCTTTTTTTTCTTGCAAAAAATTGGCCGAGAATTGCTTTGCTTCTGCAAGTATGATCTCTCCAGGAAACATCACCTGAGAAGCCCTATACAGATTATACATTCCTGTAACAGCCTGGTTCGACTGTCCAACAAAACAGAAGAACTCTCCACCATTCTCAAAGTGTTTGAATACATCTGTCATATATGTACTAATCAAACTTCGAGTACCAAAAGAAAGGATGATATAGAATGAACAAGATTTGAAACTTGGGTTTTTTAGGCTGAGGTTGCCTTTTTTTTTTTTTTTTTCTGAACATGTTCGTACGTGTCTTATGAATCCAAGAACTATTGTTTACCTGCAGAAACTTCGTAACCGTGCAACCTCAGAAGTCTGAAACCCATTGCCGTGTCATCAATGTCTTGAACTTCAGAATTTCTTGCCCAGCAGATTCCTTTATTTGTCCAATACCTGAATTATTGTCGTTTAATACTAACTAAAAGCCAGCATATGCAAATATATATATATATATATATTTGTTTAAGTTAATAATATACTTAGAAAGTAGTACCTGTGAACATAGTCCATACATCCCTCAATTTCTTTCTGGAAAAATCGAGAAATTCCTAGTCGTTGCAACCGGTCTACAACCCAAATGTGCTCGAACAAGTCGACAGGATAGACATTGGGAACTAAAATTAAGAACAAAAATAAGTAAAAACATACAGAAAATATTTCAAAAATGAAAAAGTTAAACCAACCCAATATTTTACCTCCCCCATTAAATTTTTTGACAGCATTTGTTAGATATTTGAGGCAATTATCATCTTTGGTCTGCTGGAGTGCGAAGGCAGTGGAGGATGGTGAAAACAGAAATGACCCATCTGATGACTGTAATTTTAATAGCTTTTGCCACTCCAAGTCTGGCATTCCTTCCAGGCTATGGAGTATTGTTGTGGGCACCTTGTTCATTATGTCTTTTGGTATCCTATTGCACATACACAATCATTACATTCATATATAAGCAACTTTTGATACACATTACTCGATAATACACGTATTGAATAAGATTTTAACTTTTTTATCAAACTGACCCGTACTTACATGTACCAATATATATATATATATATAAAGTATTCAACTTTCCACTTATTCTTATCTTTACATATATATAAATCTATGAAAGATAAGGTTGTAATAATTACTATTATTGGAGTTCTGAAAATACCTACCTTGTGAGCTTTAAATTTCTTCTGGCATAGATTTCTTTCAAGACTGGAGAATCATATGGGATATCAATTTCCAGCTTTCTGGCTGTTTCTATAAGTGATGGAAATGCTAATTCGAACCCGATAGGCATATGCTCAGCATTTTCATCTTCAAGTTTGTCCATATTTCCTCTGATAAATTTTATCCCTATATATCACACGAAAACCACGTAAAATCTCCATACAAACACTATACATCTATACAAGCATAAGATCATGACTCGAAAGACAATATCATATTGGAATATCTTAAAACGCCTCATCTAAAAGTCGGGTTCATTTTTTTTCCATTAAAAATGGGGTCCCGTAACATTATGATAGTGGAACATCTTGTTTAAAAGTTTAAGGTGATAAAAAGGAGTTAGAGCCGTATTTATTTTGTCTTCAACAGAAGTTATAATGTATCATGATTACGTGTTCGAAACACTAGTCGTGCTCACTACTATGCATCAAGATCATATGATGATTAGATCCGTTTCGGATAAACTGATTATATGAAAAAATTGTGTTACCTTTTTCACTTTTGTTAGGGTGCATGTTCCATGATCTCAATGCAACAACACATGCTAATGTGTTAATTATCCTGTCGTGAGCCGTAAAGGTGGCCATGTCACCCCATGAGCCATCATCGAGTTGGTGGTTCACAATCCAATCAAGGCTGCTAGGGAATTGGGGTGCACCACTTCCACCAATATCTTCCACCAGAGCCACCCAAGCCGTGTCGTAAGCCGATACACTTATTTCTCCATCTTCCATTGAACACAACATCCATCGTATTGATTCCACAAGTTCCCTTATCCTTTCCTCTGTTGTTGTCTCCTATTTTTTCACAATCGAACTCGAAAAAATAAAAAATAAAATAAAATAAAAAAACATAAAATTTACGCTGTTTAAGCAAAAAGAAAACCACCTTTAGAGTATCTTTTTCTGTTTCATCCTCCAGAATTTCTGGCCATTTTATCACTGGCAAAGCATTTTGAAGCACATCTATGTATCCTGCAGTTGTATATTTTCATTGCATTAACAAGGGACTAAAAAATCATTAATTTTTTTCCTCGAAAAATCCTAAGAGTTACTTTAAAATTGCACCTTGGGTACGAGGTTTGGATACAGCTTTGCATTGGAGAAGTGAAGTGGATGTAACTTCTTTCCAGGAGGGCCATAAACCTACAACAATTAGTTGGTTTAATTATACGTTTTAATTCGAATAATCAAACTAGAAAAAGACAAAGGAAACGATAATAGTTACATTTGTTAACTTTATTCATATGAAAAATAAATAATTGAGGATGACCTTTTAACCATTTCAAGAAAGAAAAATTAGCTCTTGATTTTAAAACAAAAATTCAGAAGGAAAAGAACTTCTGATGCAAAGACAATGATCATTCTTCTTGGAAACACGCACAAACTTTTAAAATATCTAACACGAGCTCAAAACTTACCAGAACTGGTGGTGGGATATAAGAAAGAAGTGACCGGAATATGTAGCGGCGCTGCAGTGGTGGCGGAGGATGATCGGAGAAGAATGATTGAAGAAGAAGTGAATAAAATTGACATGTTGTTTTACAAGGTGGATTATGAGAAGCGTAAAAGTGAAAAAGGGGTTTAAATGGGGAGAGAGGGAAAGGAAGCAGACAGAAAATACTCCCGAGAGATTCTTGCGAATGGGTGCATGGAATCATCCAAATTCATCAAAATGAGGGCACTCGTGTCCTTTTCTTAAATTTTCTTCATCTTTTTTCTTACCCATGTCATTTCCTACCAACCAATCGATTTCTCACCAACTTTATGGTAAAAAAAAAGTTACTGTTGTTTTAAGTGTTTGGTAAAAAAATGATTATGGAATAATCAGTGGGATCAATTTTTAAGAGACGAGAATAGATTTCCGTGCATTTGAACTTTAATAAAATTTTACTATTGGTCCCTATCCTATCGCTTTAGTAGCAATTGCTCGTTAAAGTTTTATTACAGTTGCACAATTAATTCCCCCGAGAAAAAACTTTTTAATCATCGTTAATTCTTCATGTGGCCTTCACGTGCCTAAATTTATGAAGCGACGTTTGTTCTCAACTTGGGTTGATGTCTAAAAATTGATTGAATGGAATATTTCATGGTAGAAAGATTCCATCCAAATTGATTGAATGAAATATTTCATTTACAATCATGATTTCGTGATTTGAATTTGGTTGAACCTTAGCCAAAATTAAAAAAATAATTGTGCTTCGGATGATTTGAAGGGTCTATTTGGGGGTGAATCAATAGCAAATGGTATAGTGTGGAGCCCAGAAGTTTTTGAGGTGAACTCTCATTATTTTGTATCTTAACATTTATTCCGCAAAGGAAAAGAAAAGAGAAATAGACATGCACTACATATAGTAAGTAAATATGAAGGATCCGCACAAATTAAGATCTTTTTTTTTTTCAATAACCGTGGATGTCGGGGTCAGCTTACTCGCACTTCGACTAATCTCACGGAGCCCTGAAGTTTATGGTCGGACACTCACCTCAGTGGTCCTGAGGGGACTCGAACTGGTGACTACTGGGGAGCAAAACCAATGCCTGACCAATTGAGCAACCCCTCAATGTTACAACTTAAGAATCTAAATATTCACTACCTAGTATTTAAATTTTACCGAACTTGAAAATTAATTTAATTGTTACTTTCGTATTTGAGCGTCGTTTGTTTGTTTTCGTAACTCTTGTTTGGTTTTGTTGCAGCTTTATACCACAATCTTTACAAGGTTTATCAGGTGAAATAGTTATGTGTAATACGAGGAATTTAATTAGTAGTGGAGTCAATTTTTATTTTATTGGAGCTTCATGCATCTTGCACGAAACGTAACCAATTTCATTGATGAGATAATGAAGTTTTTCTTCTCTTTTCAATTTATTTGTCTTCATGTATATTCCTTACGGAATGTGACTAATTTCATACATGAAATGATGGGATTTGCTTCTCTTTTGAATTTGGAGGGATAATGCCACATTCGTGGATTGAAATCCCATCATTAAAGCACGTCAACTTTACTAGTTCAATAGTTCGATCCAATTGGGTCAACTTGGAGAAAAATGGTCACATCACGAAATAAAGTAGAACCATGAGATCATAGTGTTAATTATATGGTCATTATGATTATGCTTAAAAATGTTGTATTTTCCTCCTATTTGGATATGAAACCTCGGTTCTATTCGATAGGATTTTTGTGTCCACTTTATTTTGAATACCTTCTTTAGGAAGTACCATTGGACCAAGTTCCTCCATACATTATTCTAAGTAGACAAAACACTTTTAGAAAATGATTCAAAAAGGTCCAAAAACGACTTTTTAATCTCAAAATCAACTGTCAATTTTTTTTTAGAAAACCCTCGAAATGAGCCTCAAGACCAGTGATTACCACTTGTGACACAAGTTTCAAACATTGATCCACAAACCTTTTCAAACTAACGAAAATAACTAACTCTAGCTGAAGGTATTATCGAGGAGTCAACGATCGGATTGCCCTTGTAATACAAGTTGAGTAATCATACTTAATACATAATCGACAAAAATCGACACTTTTGTCTCACGGGTATTACTTTTCTACTCGTTATATCGTTCAGTACTACATACTTAATAGATGATCAGAATTGTGATACTCGAGGAATGATTCCATCTTAAAAAGCTTTAAGAAAAATCAGACACTTATCATCTATTTTCCAACAAAGTTGATATACAAACCTTTTATGTTGTGGCGCATTTGATAAAACAACAAAAGAACAAGTACAGATTATGACTAATCTTGAACACAATAAAAGCATATGTTTTTAATTGTTGGACTTTGATGGGATCTTTCATTTCCCAGGTCGTCTTGATGCTTTCTATTACCCGACGTACGTTTTCAGTTTGTCCAAAAAACTATTTAATTTAGTCACATATTGTAATAATCTCAACGTAGAAATTATCAATATTGAGATTGATTATAATTACCATACATGCGGAGTGACAGCAACCTACA
>CAIGRT010090714.1:0-11976 GCA_903798405.1 Fraxinus platypoda
TGCATATTAAAGAAAAGTTATTTGATGAATTTTCGACCTCAACAACACATCAGCCTTCAATCCTGACCAATTATGGCTTATCTGCATGAGTAGAATATATATTTTTTCAAATATATTTATTATTACTTCATTCAGTTTTACTAATTTTATAAAAAGGTTTAAAATAACAAGATCCTTGACTATTAGTTGTCATTATTACTTTTTCACACGTTCAGCAAATGATTCTTCTTATTAAAGCCCGCAAAAAAATAAATAAATCAATCAATACAATTTTTTTTTTTTTGCTCCATTTACATTGTCTTCTTCCAAGTTATATAGGGCAGTTTGACACGATTTTTGAGAAATCAAAAGGAGTTTTTGAAATTCAAAAAGTGCTTTTGGACCCAATTAACTAATTTAATGAAAATGTTTCTTATAATTAATTTTTTTTTTAGAGGAAGTTAGTTTGATAAGCCTTCATCTAAAAGTACTTTAAGAATAGAAAATCTTTTTAGAAATTAATTTTTAAATAAAAATTAAAGTAATTTTCTCCAAAAACTCTTCTATAAATAAAAACAAAAGTAAAACTCATTTCGAACGGCCCCCTAATATTTAATTTTTTTTTAATGTCACATTTTAATGAAAAAGTATTGAATGTAATATATTTGTTACGAAAACATGTGGGGTTTTAGATAAGTTAATGACATGACGATTATATGTGATTTTCTAATTAAAACAAATGTGACTTTTGACATGCATTTGAAAAACAAAAAAATTAGGTAAATTTACAAAATGCACCTTATATTTAGAGTGTATTTACAATTTGCATCTCATATTTTGCAAATTTACGTTTCTCACACTATATTTTAGCCACTGGTAACAATAAAACATTTTTTCAGTAGAAAATATAAAAACAGTTACAAGTTTATCATTATAAATAGCTAAACATACCAAAATATCCCTAATTAAAAATAATAAATCACAGCTTATATGTTTTATTACATATTTTATATACCCATCTATTTATCTTCAAAATTTAATTTTGATTACTCTTTCGTCCAAGAAATAATTTTTCTCTCATATGTCTATCGGTTTTATAAATTAATTTTCTATCAATAAATGTATCCTGAGTACACTATGTTTTTGACAAATGAACTACAGTATTAAAATGACATCTTTTTTTTTTTAATTTCATTACTTGCACACAACTGTATATTTTTATTAAAATTGGATAACTGAAGATCAATCAGATTGTATGTGATGCATTACTGATGCAGTCAAAAGAGATTTACAAGTTTCGCGAGCTAAATCCATCATTTTGAAAGTTTTAGGACTAAACTGCAAACATTCGAAACTTGTATCTGATCTATTCGAATCAATTTTGGAGGATGTGGATTAAAATGTAATGATTTAAAAATGAAGGACCTATGTTATAAATAAGAAAGAATTCAAGTTGAACCGGAGGCTCTTATACATATATTCAATATAATCACTAGAGAAAAAAAATGCTTTTGGAGACAAAATTTCATATTTCTTGCGGAGTTTTGAAAAACCTTTTGATACAATCCAAGATCTACCATATTTCTTACATCATTGCTTTTAAGAGAAGAAGAAGAAGACATCCAAGTAAATAATTCAAGAACCACTAAAAGATTAAAAGATTCAAGATTATTTCCGTCTTTCTTCCCAACCTTTCAATTTCATGTGATGTTGTTTTAAATACACAAATGAGTGATTTCTTTATTGCAATAAATAACTTACCAAACCTACCCGAAAATAAATGGAAATTTGGACAGAATAACACCAAAAGAATAAAATGCAAGATCGAGGCAAGAGTTGAACTCTTGTCCTTAAAGATGAAAGTATCTTGCACAGGTGTCGACGGTGAATTGACAAACGTCTCCCAAGATACAACGATCAACTTCAAGTGATTGCAGCACTACAATCACGAGAAACGACGAACCAAAAGTGTTTTTGAACTCCTTCAAATAAAAAAAACAAAGGCTGATTTTATGTGGAATTTTGAAAAGGATTTTGATGTTATATGATATGCTATGAATGCTGATTTCTACACATAAGGGCCCAATTTATAGAAGTTGAGGAGGTGTACATGAAGTGGCACAACCTAAAAATCAACTTGTTTCACAAAGTGTTGCATAGGTTGATCTGTCGCTCGCCACCACTAGCTGCCCGCTCGAGCGCCCATGTCAAAAACTTCGCCGCTCGCCGCCCCTCGAACTGTGGTCTTATATATATAATTCTGATTTTTTATTTCAAAATTCGTGTTTTTCAACATTGCCCTACTTCATTCACTAATTTCTCATTCATCTTCAAAATCGTTTCAACATCCAAATATACCAAATTCATCTACTTGACGAGTAGAACATAATCGACCAATTTCTTGCCAAATTCAAGTAGCGGGATCCATCCAAATATTTGGTTAAAGTTTGATAAATATCAACTTTTTATAACCATTTTTAACAATCCCCCACATGAACGTAAATTACCAACATGCACATGAAATGTAAACTCTAACAAAAAAAAAAAGAGTATATACAACAAGCTATAGCACCAGTATAGGTGACTTTTGGCTTTAAAACTTCATTAGAAGAATGCAATCGAAGTTACTAGGCTAATCAGTGAATGTGATGTCTTGAACTATTCAGTCATTGGTGTAAATCAAAACAATTATACCAAAACCTTAACTATTCAGTCATTGTGTTCATTTTGATCCTGAACGACTCTTAAATGCACAAGTGTTTTAAGATAAATTAAGCCTCAATTCTCATAGAAGTGACCCAACTTCACACTTACATTGATAATCTCTTGTAGTATCACATCATACTTCTCTTGGCTTTTTCCAAGATATAGGAATCACGAAGAGTATAACTTATCCTTATACAATTAACAATCTAGCACTTTTGTTCTATAGGAATGGGAATAAGTGCTATTCTGAATTATTTATAATTTAGTTGTCCCATTAAATCAAGATTTTGAGATCTCCAGTCAACAATGTTGGATTACCGTTATGGTGATTCTAGTCAATTGGCTTTATGCCCATTTCCTACGAAAGACGGTACACTTGATCTCTCGATAATCTTTTCATCAAAGGATCTTCTATGTTTTCCTTCAATTTAACATAGTTAACATAGATTATACCATTCGAAATTAATAATTTAATGGTATTATGTCTCCGACTAATATGTCGAAATTCACCATTATACATACTATTTGGTATCCTTGTTATAGCTGACTGACTATCACAATGTATGTGAATAGCAGGTATTAGCTTTTTCCAACATAAAATATCCTCGAGAAAATTACAAAGACATTCTGCTTCTTCTTCAGTTTTATCTAAAATAATAAATTCAGATTTTATCGTGGACCAAGCTATGCAAGTTTTCTTGAAGGATTTTTAGGATACGGCTCCACCTCCAATGGTAAAACATAACCACTTGTAGATTTCGAATCCTTCGTATCAATACACTGTATGATATTTAGAATAATGTAATCCATAATCTACCGTGTCTTATTTAAAAACCCTCGTTAATGCCTTCCAATGGTCATTACATGGATTATTTGTAAATCTGCTTAACTTGTTGACTACATATGCTATATCCGGATGCGTGCATTTAGTCATATACATCAAGCTTCCTATAATGCACAAATATTCCAATTGAGACATGAGTTACCAATATTTTTGGCAAAATGTAGACTTAGGTAAGTGTTTTGACAGGATTATTGTCATACTCTTAAATTTCTTAAGTATAACCTCAATATAATAAGACTGAGACAATAACATCCCTTCACTTGTCTTAGAGATCTTAATCAATAATATAGCATTAAAAACTCTCATATCTTTCATATCAAAATATTTTATCAATATTTTATTGGTTGTAGTAATAACTTTTGAGTTATTATCCATTATTAGCATATCATCTACGTATAAACACACAAGTACATATTCATTAAGTGTGCTTCGGATGTAGACACATTTGTCATATTAATTAATTGTAAAGCCATTTGACAACATAATTTTGTTAAATTTTTCAGCCATTGCTTCGGTGCTTGTTTTAATTCATACAAAGATTTAACAAATTTGCACACCTTTTCTCCTTTTCGTAAGCCACAAATCCTTCAAGTTGTTCCATATATATTTCTTTTTCTAATTCATCATTTAAAAAGGCTGCTTTTACATCAATTTCATGTATTTCGAGATTATGTAATGCTTCAATTGCAGTCAATACTAGAATAGATATGATCATTGTAATAGGTGAATACATATCGAAGAAATTAAGACCTTCTTTTTGTTTATAACCTTTGGTTAGTAATCTGGCCTTGTACTTGTCAATTAATCTATCTAATTTTAACTTCTTTTTGAAGATCTATTTGTAGCCTAAGATTTTTTCCCGACGAAAATCAACAAATTTTCAAGTATGGTTTTGCATAATGGACTTAGTTTCATTATTAACACTTATCAGCTTCTTTCCAATAAGGTTCGGGAGTGGACATAGTTTCTATAAATGTCCTTGGATCATTTTCTAGTAAATATGTTAGAAAATCCAAGCCAAATGTCTTAGTGGTCTTTAGCATCTTATTGTGCCTTGGTTCTACATCTCCTTGATGATCTCCATTTGCAGTATCTTAGGTTCATTTTTGTGAACTTAATTTTCTTTCTTTATAAGGAAATATGCCTTCAAAGAATGCAACATTCCTTGATTTGATAATAGTAGATTCATGTACATCCAGTATTTCTACTTTATGAACCAGAAATTGATATGCACTATTATTGTTTGCATATCCAATAAAGATACAATCTATTGTTTTTGGTCCAATCCTAACCTGTTTCGGTTTAGGTATATGTACTTTTACTAAGCACCCTCACACTTTTAAGTATTTGTAGGAGGGTTTTCGACATTTCTATAACTCATAAAGGGTTTCAACTTTGCTTTTGTGTGATATTTTATTTAGGATGGGATTTGCAGAAAGTATAATTTTTCCTACAAGTTTTGAGGTAAATCTGAACTTATCAACATCAAATTTATCATTTCCTTAAGCGTTCGATTTTTGCGTTCAGCAATACCATTAGATTAAGGTGAGTATGGTGCCTTTTTTGGATCTTCAAATGGTGCAACATATTATCTACATTTATCACTACGAATCATTTTTATTAATTTTTCAAGTTGATTTTTAAATTCATTTTTATAATGGTTAAACACTTCCAAAACTTCATATTTGCTTTTAAACAAGCATACATAATAATATCTTGTACAATTATCTATAAATGTGATAAAATACTTTCTAGGGATAATTGCAGCAGCGGTGCCAAACCTTTCATTTAATAGTAGATTTTGTCTAAACTATTCATTTGTGTCACTCATGGTACCAAACCTTTCAAAATGTCGCAGTTGAAATCCACATGAATGGTTTATGTTAGTTCGATCGTTAATTGACCAAATAATTGATTTTGACAATAATTTTGACAAATTTTAAAAGGTTAAAATGATAATTTTACATTTTTTATAATAAAATAACTAAAATAAATAATTAAAATAATAAAAAAAAAAACCAACTTCTTCTTCTCCATCCACCCCCACATTCCCACCCCCATCCCCATCCCCCCCACAAAATCATCACCACCACTGTTATCTCTTCCACAACCGCCTTCATTCCCATCAACAGCTGTGTTTGGTGAATAGAGGGCAGTCTATTAGTATTGTTAGTCAGCACAAGAAAATTCTTGCCTTTTCCCGCTCCTTGAATTTCATTTCTCTTTTCTTCTTCTCCAAACCAGAGAGGCAAAGTTTGAAAGTTTGTTATGTCAAAGAAACAAGTTGATTCAAAAGTGAAAAATTATACATTGTTATGGATATAGATATACTTCGTAGAGATGGAAACTAAAAAAGGGAAAGGGGTCATGGTGGTGGTGTTGGACACTCCAGAGAGGAGCAAAAGCAACCAGATTATAACATCCACCAACAAATTTGAGGTGTGATTTGCATCTTTTTACTGTTTAAGTGTAATGGGTTTTTTTAGTGATTTGACCTATTTTTAGGTCAATTGCTTTTGGATTTTTGGTTTTTTCCCACTAAAATTGAAACCCTTAAAACCCCAAATTGCTCGACTCGCCAATGAAAACCCAAAAAGCAAACCCAAAAAATGGCCAAAATTTGAATTGAGAAAGATGTGATTTTTGTGAGTGATCTAGTGGGGTGAAGCAAGGAAAAGGTAATGGCCCTACTCAAATTGCCTCCAGGTTTCAGATTCCATCTGAATGATGAAAAACTTGTCAATTATTATCTCAAAAGGAAAATTTCTAACAATTCAAATTTATCGAGTTTGTCCATGAGAGGAGGTGGAGGAAAAGAGGAAGAGAAAATTTGTTGCATGTTGGGAATGAAGGTGGCGTGGAGTAGATGGCAATAGTGATGATGGTTTTGGAGTGGGAGCGGGTATGTGTGGGATGGATGGAGAAAAAGAAGTTGATCTTTGGTTTTTTAATTTTAATTATTTGATTTTAGTTATTTTATTATAAAAAATGTAAAGTTACCATTTAATCTTTTAAAATTAGTCAAGATTATTGTCAAAATCAATTATTTGGTCAACTAACAGTCAAACTAATAGAAACCATCCATTTGGATTTCACCTGCGACATTTTGAAAGGTTTGTTACAGTGGGTGACACAAATGAAAGGTTTGTGCAAAATCTGCTACTAAATGAAAGGTTTGGTACTGCTGCTGCAATTATCCCTACTTTTTATCACCTTTAGTTTGAACAAATTTTAAGTCATACATGTCGTTGTGAATTAATTTCAAATGTGTCATGTTTCTTTCAATGGAATGAAACGACGTCTTGGCTAATTTAGCCTCTACACAATCTCACATTTACCATTTGTATCAAAATGTATATTAGGTAGTAAACTTAAATTCATTAACTTGCATACAGAATTAAAGTTTGCATGTCTTAATCTATGTTGCCATAAATTAGATGAATCGAGAATATAAGTAGAAGAAGATACTTTATTCTTATAATTATTCGGTACAATGGTGAGAACGTTCATCTTGAATAGTCCATTACTTACATAACATTTGCCTACATACATATCATTTTTGGTAAGTATAAACTTATCTGATACATAGACTAATTTGAGGCCATCTTTACTAAGTAAAGAACCCAAAACTCAGTTCTTACGAATGTTCAGCACATGAAGTACATTGTTAAGATTGAGTTCCTTGCCCGATGTCATTTTCAATAACACTTTGCCTTGTTCTCCAACCTTCGAACTTGAAGAGTTTTTCATAAACAATTTCTTACTCTTAGTTGGAGTGTAGGATGAGAACATTCCCTTATCAGCACAGATGTGACGGGTAGCACCTATATCTATCCACTATTCCATTGGATTTCCAATGTTGTTGCATTTTGAAACAACAGCGGTAAAGTTAATAACTAGTATTCCATCAGATAATGCATTAGATTCGGTGATATTTGCTTGTGCTTGGTTCTTTGGTTTGTGACATTCATTTAAGTGATATTCGGTCTTTCTTCAGTTGTAGCAATTCTTTTGAACTTCTTTGTATTCTTATTATTTCCTTGCTTGAAGGATTAGACAGAATGCTTTCTCTTTTTGTTCTTATCATTGATTTCCACCACATTAGTTTTTGTTTGTGCTATATGACTTCCAATATGCTTGTACGACATTCTGTTGTCTTCTTCAATTCTCAACCGGACGATGACTTATTCAATATTTATTTTCTTGCGCTTGTGCTTGAGCTATTTCTTGAAATCCATCTATATGGATGGAAGTTTCTCGATAATTGCAACCACTTGAAAGGATTCACTTAGAGACGGGGTTCTCAGCATGAATGTTATGAGGAAGAACCTATAATTCTTGTACATGATTGATGACCATCTTGGAATCTACAATCTTGTAGTCCAAGAACTTCCTGACAATAATTTCTTTGTTCCAGTATCTTTAGTTTTATATTTCTTCTCCAAGGATTCTCAAAGTTCCTTTGCAGATTTCATGGAATCACATGCGTTGTATAACATAGTGTCCAAAACATTCAAAATGTAATCCTTGCATAGAAAATTTGAATGTTTTAAAGCATCCAATGTCATCAATGATGCCCTATTGTTTTTCCTTCTTGTATGGTGTGAGCATTCTCATTTAAAATTTTTGCCAATTTTAGTTTTGTAAGATAAAACAATATTTTCTGTTTTCATCTCTTAAAATCAACCCCACTAGACTTTTTTGATTTCTCTTCATGTGGAATAAATGTTTCATGAATGATAGGAGGGGAAATCACAACCGAAAGAATCACAACGGAAGGAACCATGATCGAATGAACCGCTTCCAAAGCTCCCATATTCGTAATCACCACATTTGAAGTAACCACATTCGAAGTAACATCAATGTTATTGTTAACAGTAGTCGTTTCTGTTTAAACAAACAGAAGATCAACCAATTACAAGATCAAAACCCAAGAAGGAGTAGAAAAGTTAAACCAAAAACGAAATTCAATTTAACCGATTAAAACATAAATTTAGTAACGAAATCACTCAACAAGTTTCGTCTTAAGATTATTGTTTTAAATGCACAAATGAGTGATTATTTATCGTAGTAAATGACTTACCAAACCTACCAGAATAACACCAAAATAATGAAATACAAGACCGAGACAAGAATTGAACTCTTTATCCTTAAGACAAAATTGCCTTACAAAGGTATCGACGGTGGATTGGCAAATGTGTCTGAAGATACAACGATCAACTTCAAATGATTGTAGCACTACAAAATACAAGAAACGGCTAACCAAAAGAGTTTTTGAATGCCTTCAAATGAAAAAAACAAAGGCTGATTTTATACAGAATTTTGACAAGGGTTTTGATGCTCTATGGTATGCTATGAATGCATAAAAATGGAAGCGAATGATTTCTACGCATAAGGGTCCAATTTATAGAGGTTGAAGAGGTGTACCTGCACATGTTGATCTGTCGCTCACCGGTGCTCGCCACCCGCTCAAGCGCCCATTTCAGAGACTTCGCCGCTCGCCGCCACTCGAGCGGCAGTCTTATATATAAAATTCTAATTTTTTATTTCAAAAATCATGTTTTTCAACCCTATTTCATTCACTAATTTCTCATTCATTTGAAAATAGTTTTCAACGTCCAAATGTACTAAATTCATCTAGTTGACGACTAGAAAATAATCGGCCCGTTTCTTGCCTAATTCGAGTAGCGGACCCATCCAAATATTTGGTTAAAGTTTGATAAATATCAACTTTTTATAACTATTTTCTAACAGCCGTGTTGATTCAATGTGTTATTGTATTATTATGCTATTTGGCTAGTTGTACAGATATTAGGATAATGTTGAACTCTATTTTTTTTATTTTTATATAAAATTTCAGATTTTGACACATAATATAGTTTAATAGATAATTATATATGCTTTGCATGAGCTAATCAATGATCTTGTAATGTATTTTCATATGTTCGCATTCAGGATAAGAATATTAATTGATCACGTGTGATAATATGTTTAATTCTACATGAAAGAGATTACTAGACAAGCATATTGCCAACTTATGGAATTGATGTTACAATGGATACATGTAGGGGGATTCAGATTCCTAGTACTTTAGCAATTACTTATGTTTCATAAACGTTTTATACAACTTGGATAAATAGATTAGTTAGTCTTAGGTTGTTAATATAAATAATCCTGTCATCTATAATTATGTTATTCAATTGGAGTTATGTTAATGGAAATCTAAACTAGATACTTATTTTTCGTGGGATCAATACTTGTACTCACTTATGCTTTATTACTTATTTTTGATACCGTACATTTGTGAGATATCAAAATCAACCAACACAGTTAATGTGGTTCTTCATGTAACACAGTTGATGTTCCGTCTGCTTTGCAAATCTTTCTTCTTCATCACTTTCACAAGGTGACAAGTCCACAATTTCAAATATATACACCCCTCTTTCTTCTTTACTTTGGAATGAAGTAATCATCTCTCAACAACCTGTTTCTTCTTATTAGACCAGCTTGCTCTCTCATATGCTACTTTCTCTTCTTTCAGTATTGCTATGAATTTTGGACAGATCAACCCTAGATAGTTCTTCTCCAACCATTAAATTAATGTGACTTTAATCCTACATCCAAATGAGCACTACAGGAATAAGAAATGCTAAAAAGATAAATAAAAGGTCCCTATTTACACAGCACAGAACATGCATACAATGGAGTTCATTTTTCATACAATAATCGACAAGTTTAAGAGGGTACATTCAAAAAATTTGGTTCAAAAGTATATATTTAAAATACGTTAACAAGATACAGCTAAGACCCTCTCATAAATAAAGAAAGCCCTAAATACAACTGTTAATATTATTTCTAGATAAGTGGATATTAATGCATCTATTCGAATCTATATTTGATAATGAATTTTGATTATTTATAAAAAAATTGTGAATTTTGGTAAACAAAGGATCAAACATTTCAATTAACTAACCTTGTAGAGGTTCTTCCTCCTGTGAAAGTCTAAAGCCATATTTGTTTCTCATTCTTTTAAAACTCTTTTTTCTACATATTCATTTCCAACCACACATTTATATAATGAAATATTTTACACATAAATCCAAAACTTTTGTCTACTTTTTAACCATGTAAATCCTAAAATTCACGATTCAAAACAATGTTTTTCCAAAAAAAAATAAAAAATGACCACCAAACAAAGGTTAAATCTTGCAGTCGCCATTTCCTTATGTGTCTGACTAGCAGCGAGTAGCAAAACAAAAAACTAATTTTACTATTTCATTTGTTGATAAAAATTCATATTCAAAATATGGACCCAAGTACAAAGCATAATAAGTCCTTATTTGTTTTGGAAAAATTCAGATTTTCAATAGATTTTGATAAAATGTGATAGAATATGTAGTTATATTTATTGTTGATTTTGACTTAAATTTTAATCAATTTTTTAGCTGAACCAAACTGTTAAGATTTGTTGAGATCACAGTAACTTATCTTTAGAAATAATCTTCACGGTCTTTAAAGTATATCTTTATGAATTTGTAATCCCGTCATATAAGGGAATTGATCGAGATTTTATTTGATTTCCTTTGTTGATTATGACCGTGATTCACCCCTGTAAAGTGTATATATATTGCAGTTTATTGACTGCAAAGTGTGGAATAAAATTATACAGCTTTATCAAAGCTTTATCAAACCTTAATTTAATATGATATTAGAGCAATGATCTCTTTGCTTCTGTAAATTTTCGCCTACTCTGATCATGTCTACCTCCACGATTGATCCCGCAGATCCGTTATTTCTTCATCCTTCTGATCATCCTGGCATGATTCTTATTCCAAAAGTATTAGATGGAACAAATTATGCCATGTGGAAAAGATCAATGCTGATAAGCTTCAGTGCTAAAAACAAATTGGGATTTATCAAAGGAACCATTCCCATCCCAGAAGTAAAAGATTCAAAATACCCTCTATGGCAATGCTGTAATGATATGGTGCTATCTTGGATATTCAATTCTCTAAGTCTGGAGCTAACAAGCAGTGTTCTATATGCTGAAACACCTTCAGAAGTTTGGACAGATCTTCAAGAACGTTTCTCTCAAGGTGACTTCTCTCATCATTATCAAACTCAAAGATCCATTGTTGAATTGAAACAAGACCAGGAATCAATTTTTTTCTTATTACACAAAGATGAAAATGCTATGGGATGAACTTACCACCTGCAGCCTCTCAATCACCTGCACCTGTGGAGCACAAAAAGATTTAAAAGGCAAAGAAGAAAGAATTCAACTCGGACAGTTCCTTATGGGATTAAATGAAACATACTCTGCTGTTCGAGGACAAATCATGCTCATGCAACGTCTACCAACTGTAAAAAATGTGTATTCACTCTTATGTGAAGAATAAAAGCAGCGAGGTCTCATTGAAACAAAGAGCAGCGATCTCATTCATGCC
>CAIGRT010090720.1:0-10753 GCA_903798405.1 Fraxinus platypoda
TAACGTTCTCACCTTTCACTGTTATTCTGGAAAACGTCATTGCATTTCATTTTTGACATTTTTACCCTCATTTTCACATTTCATTGCGCAAAATGTCATTTTAATCCATTTTTTTCAATTAAAAATTGTGAGATGACGAATACCTTTCTCTTTAAAGAAAAAGAAAAAATTAATTGCAATCATAATCCCAAAATTTTTTAAAAAGTGCAAATAAGTCCCCAAATTAATTATTGAAAGGGTAATTAGCACATAAGATCCCTACATTTCACTATTATAATGAAAAACGTCTATACCTTTTATTTTTTTTTTGGCATTTTCACATTTAATTGAGCATATCATTATTTCTATTCATTTTCATCTAATTTCTCAATGAAAAGTTGTGAAATGATAAATATACATTCATTTTTTTTTTTAAAAAAAGAGAATTAAAGAATTTTTTTAATTTCTAATTTTTTAATAATTTATTTTGGATTCGTTTGCACTTTTTATTTTTAAAATTTTTAATAAATTTAATTGGGACTCGTTTGCACTTTTTTTTTAAAAAAAATTTTAATTTCCAATTTTTTAATGATTTATTTGGGATTTGTTTGCAATTTTTAAAAAAAATTGGAACTATAGTTGAATTAATTATTTAATTTTTTATTTAAATATAAAGATATATTCATCATTTCACAACTCTTTATTGAGAAATTAAATGAAATAGATAGAAATGATGGTTTGCACAATCAAATGTGTAATTAAGGGTGAAAATGTCAAAAAAGAAAGATAGCGACGTTTTTCGCGATAACAGTGAAATGTATGGACATTATGTGTTAATTATCCTTTTAGTAATTTACTTGAGACTCATTTGTGCTTTTTTTTTATAAAAAAAATAGGACTATAATTGCAATTAATTTTTTCTTTTTATTTAAATATAAGGGTATATTCGTCATTTCACAATTTTTAATTGCAAAAAATGAATGAAAACGACCTTTTGCGGAATGAAAATGTGGAAATAAGGATGAAAATGCAAAAAAACGAAAGGTAAAGACGTTTTCCACAATAGTAGTGAAATGTGGGAACGTTATGTGCTAATTATCCTTTATTTTAGCCCTTGTAAAGATCTATGATGCAGCGCAAAGCGAGAAATGTAACGAACACACCTTATCGAATCTCGTTAATCTTAAAGGAGGATAAAAAGTAGAACAATCAATATTTATATGAATTTTTATAATCAGGAGTAAGTGAGATTTGTACTCACAACTTCTCTATTACATTGAAATAATTTGTCTTCAGAGTTAAGTTGTTAAAAAGAGGGCGATATCATTAAAGTGGAGTATAAAAAATGATTATGGCAAACATGCCACAAGCCTCTAGATATTGATTCTCTCCTTTTAGCTTTTTGTGTTATTAATTATTATCAGTGCTAGTCTTGTTTTTGTATTGTATGCATATTTCAACCTTTCAACATCAATTGCCCTTTTTCCTAGGCCAGCCCCTCTTCAACTAAACATATTTTGGGCGAATTGAGTCATAATTGTACGATTGAAAATTCAATTGTATTATGAGAGGTTGCATGCATGAGCATTTTATGATTTGGTCAGATTTCTTTCCCATATAAATTTCAATTAAGTCATATCTTGCTCACAACAATAAATAGGGGAGACAGAATACACAATTGTGGTAGCCTAAACGAACGAGCCACAAGGTTTATGCAATGAACCGAGCTACACTTACAAAAGTGTAGCTTCACAGAAGTTCTACAGATTACACACAAGGGAGGGCGGGAAATTTTTTGAATCAATTTCTAATCAGGTGGATCCCACATCGGGACCCACCTCATGTGAGGGTCGGTAAGACTTCTGTTAAGAGGTTTTCTGTACAAATGGCTTTCCTCTTATGCAATTTTGTGCCTCAATGGACAAATAATCCACAAAAGACACAATGTTTGGATCTCCATTATGGTGTTATAGAACAAAAGCGGGTTTATCACCATCGATTCAATTGGCCACTTCTTTCCCCACTTCGTTAATGGTATGTGAATTAGGGGGTAAGACGACTAGAGACTAGAGAGGCAAAAAAGTTAGGTTTGGACTGAATGCATTCTTCCTTCTCCTCATAGAAGGAAAACTAATTGCTTCCGATATTCAATTTGATTGGCTATAGACAAAAGTGGGCGTAACTTCACCTTCGATTCAATTGACCACTTCTTGAATGGCATGTGAATTAGGGGATGAGACAACTAGAGACTAGAGAGGCAAGAAAGTTAGATTTGGACTGAATGAGAACTTCCTTTTCCTCATACAAGGAAAACTTTCTTCGGAGTTTCAATTTGATTTGTTAGTTTATTATTAAATTTTCCTTTTCTTCTTCCATTTTTTTTAGGGTTTCTTCTTGGGTGGGGTGGGTTTGAAGGGGAGAGGGAGGGCGCCCATTTGGAGGCTCAAAGGGATATGATAGGATTTCATGGACTAAACATTTAAGGGTTCATGATTCACATCTACAAGTAAAGTACTTTTTTCCACTGTAACCATATGATTTATCATAATCAAACTTTAAAAGTTCGTCCATTCACATTGGAAATTAACTTTTTCGTAAAGAATAGCTATAGAATCGTTTAATAACTCAATTTTTTTAACATTACTTTCTCTATAAAGAGAAAGGAAAAGGGAATACGTACAAAAAAGCTTACATTATTCCTTTGCTTTTAGTCATAGGCGTGTTGGGAGCAAGAGCTGGTGGGATTTTAGAACCGCTTTAATTTCGCGTGGGAAAGGGAGCGGAATCTCATCGTCACCAAAAATCTCAATGCCCTGATTAATATCCGATTAAAATGAAATTTAATAGCACCATCTTTTTACTCGCGAGTCATATTGGCGTGTTTTGCATTGAGCTAAGAGGGCCCGACTCATAGGAGTGGTGCGATTTCAATAGAACAAGTTAGAAGACGGGGGCACAAATAATTTACGTGGTTGTTTGATTATCCAGTTTACACTATAGAATAATACCAACACTTTTTTTTTAGTCTAATGTAAAATATTGAAAACAAGACTTAAAAGATATGTCCTTGAGATGGTTAACACACCCCACCTCCTCTAAAAGTAATTAAAATGTATGTTACACACACAATTTTGAGTACATACATAAATGCTTGTGTTAGCATATGGTGAAGCTTCATGGCTTTTCATAATGTTTATATATTCTAGTCAACTATAGATATAAGGGTAACAAACAACTAACAAAAATCTTGAAAAATCTGTGCTCCTTAAATATTTTATGCTTCAATTTCTTTTTCTAAACTTTCAATATTTGAGTTTGAGATGAACTGGCAATAAATAAAAAAAAGAAAGTTTCTATCTCAAAGTTGTAATCTTAATTTCTTAGGTCAAAAGATGCAAATTTTAAGGCGAAAGAGCAGTTACGGAATCATATTTAATGCAAAAATGGCCTGTCAGCAAACTAGATAATTTCCATGGCCTTTCCTCTCATTTAGCTTTCTCTGAAATTACACTTTAGAATATTACCTGCATGTTTGTGTTTGTTAAATACAAAGTTTAAATAAATTAATTTATTTTGTGGATAAGAACTTAAGCTTTTATACGATGTAATTCAATGTAACATTGCAGACAAAGGTCATGAGTTTAAGTCTAACTGTCACCAGTTTATAAAAATTGAGCATTTGTTAGTTTTAGTTTAACTGTCACTCATTTATAAAAATTGAGCATTCGTTAGTTGTTACTCATTTCTTGAAAATATGATGCACGGTGAAAAAAAAATTTGGATAAATAAATTTATCTCGTTGATAAAGACTTTGAGCTTTTAAGCGAGATGATTCAAGATGTACAAAAGTTTTGCATTCAAAACTCGTTGGCACTCTTTTATAAAAATTGTGTACGTGTCTTAGTTGAACAAATAAATTCACCCAGCACGTACGGGGCATCTTAAAGACAATACAGTAATCTTGTCTCTAAAACCTTGAGCTATTAGATAAGATGGTAAGATGATCCGACACTCATCATATCAATCTTTTGTTTCTTCTCAAGGGGTCAATACAAAGTGCATTCTTTCAGATCCTTCCCCCTCCCTAACTTATCTCTCTCTTCCAAATTTGTTCACAATGAGAGACTTTGCTTCTTGTTTTAGTGAATATACAGTTCAGGTATCTGATACTTCATGTTCTAGTTATTCAAAAAATTCTTGCACGTCTCCTGGCCTGATCTCTTCAATTCAAAATGCAGTCACATGTCTCTACAGAATAATTCTCTCTACTCAGAAGCAATTCTTGATCTCGGCCACATGGTACAAGAATAATATTTCTCAAGGCCTAAATATTACCTTTGGTAATGATCCATCTACTGCCATTAAACTCAACTCCAATTTGAGGTTATTCAGAAAGCTTAAAGGCAGTAAATCCCTTGAATTCGACAACTCAAAAATTGAAGTTTTCTGGGATTTTTCAACAGCCAGATACCACACAGGTCCTGAACCCGTTGATGGATATTATGTTCTTCTCACTGTTGATTCAGAACTCGGCTTAATTCTTGGTGATATGGGTGAAGAAGCATCAATAAAAAATCTCAACTCCGGTACTCAAATGGCTAAATTCTCATTAGTTTCTCGGCAAGAACATATTTCTGGCAGCTCCCTATATTCAACCAAGGCTAAATTTTGTGAAAAAGGCGCTGCTCATGATATTTCGATACGTTGCAGTGGAGAAAACGAAGGCCTAAAGCATTCGGTTCTAACAGTTTGTATTGATAAGAAGATGGTGATTCGCGTAAAGAGTCTACAATGGAATTTTAGAGGAAATCAGATTATTTTTCTTGATGGTTTGCTTGTCGATCTCTTGTGGGATGTTCATGATTGGTTCTACAATCCTGCAGCCTCAGGTTATGCAGTGTTTATGTTCAGAACTAGAAGTGGAATGGGTAGCAGATTGTGGTTAGAAGAGAAATTGGTACAGAAAGATGAAGAAAAAGATGAATTCTCATTAATGATCTACGCCTGTAAGAGCGTATAATAGAAAATTATTTCTCGGTTATTTTGCTTTCATTCTTCTTATATATGCACATCTATTCAACCGCATCATATAAGCTAAAGCTGGTAGAGATAAATACACTTTTTTTTAAAAAAATTAGTCTTCAATATGCTATTGAATAATTCTCCTTGTACAACTTTAAGTTACAATAATGGATGACAATCTCTCACAAGGGAGGTGGGGCCCACGATTGTTGTAACTCAAGTGTTGTACATGTATCATTTCTCTATGCTATTTCATGTGCATGCTGAAGCATTTTTAATCAAACGGCTACGCATAATAGAATTCCATCTTCAATATGACCCTTTTTGTGGCCAAATTCCGTCATTTAAGCTGTTAGATTGGCACTTTTATTATATATTTTTATTGTCAATTTAACTTAATTCCTTGTTTAGTTTAGTAAGATATTTTTTTAGATTAGTATTCCTAAGTTTGTCTTCGTTTAGAATAGTAAGAGCCTGTTTGAACCAATTTTTTTGTGTAGAATACATTTTGGAATAGTAGATTGATGGAAAATGTATGGTTAAAAATAAAAGAAATTTTTTTGGGTTGCTTGTAATATTATTTTATTAAAGAATGTGTGATTGAAAAAAAGAGCAAAAAAATGGATATCAAACATGTCTATGTTAGTGTATCTTGTTTTCCTTTATATTCTTGAAATAGAGGGTATTATTATTTGGTTGTTTTACTAAAGAATATTTAGAATGATTTTCTCCAAATTTTGCCTAAATTCTCAGTGTTCTTTGTAAATCAATGTATTTTTAGTGTTAATCGCCGTTCTGCTTAATTCCGCTGCATCAAGTCTTAAACCACGTGAGAAGTGAAAAAGTACGGTCAATGACCAAGTGTCAAACGAATAGAAATATGAGTTCACGAGTCTCTTTAGAATGAGCCCATTCGATATAGTTAAAAATTAGATTTTTAGTATATTTTGATAAAAATTGATTAAATGTGTTGTTAAAAGTCGTGAATCCTACTAAATGTGTTTTTAAAATTAATTATTGACTTTGATTTAAATTTTAATCAACAATGTAAGGTATCCAGACAAGGGCTAAGTATTGTCATGTTGATAGTTGTAAAAACTGAATTCTTACTTCAAAATGATTAGCAAACTAAACAAAAACATAAAAAAAAAGTGTCGAGAGCTTTTTTTTTTTTTTTTTTNAATAAAATTTTACTCAATTTGTGAACCGAATTATTTGTATTCAATTCACACTTAAATAAAATCATTCATCAGAGTTAAGGAGAGTAGGTGTGTGACTATCACGTACAGATTCCGTACCCTACACGCGCGCATATATAGCCCCGTTTTCCCCCATTATTTCCTATTAAATTATAATTCATTTTTTTTTTCTCTTTTCTTTTCAATCACACCTTATTCAGTAAAATAATATTATACGTAAACTAAATAACTTTTCCTTCTTTTTTAATAATATATTCTCCAAAGAACCTTGCTACAAGTACACGGGTCTCATTTACAGGCCCCTACCAGGTTAGATACAAGGGGGGTGGGCCCAAAGTTTTTTTTTAATGCAGAGGTGGGGCCCGGCTCTGCAGTGAGTGGCCTGTAAAGGCCCTGTGAAAATCAGCCATGTGCTTGGGGGCATTAACCTTCTCCAAAATATACAATTCCTCTTATAATAATATGAAATAATGGGAGCCAAATGGTCACTAAGGTGTTGAGGATCTAACTATATGGAGGCCCTATTCAATTAATATCTCCCAACCCTTTTCCGTGACCTTGGTCTATAGACAAGCAAGTTTGACTCGTTCTTTACTTCGCTTTAGACATTTGTTAGAAGAGTGACGAGTTAGATGGCAAAGTGTAATTGATCAAAACAGCGTGGCTTTTATATCAAATCAAGTCGACTAGATACTAAAGCGCTAGTTTGATAGAATCTTGGTTGTCAACTTTCATGACCAGACAGCATGGTTGGACTGCACAATATTATATTTGTACATGTCCGCTACAACACAATATTATACTAGTACATGTTCGGTACAACATCCATAAATTAACTTGAGACTCGTTTCACAATTTTTCCCACAATAGTTTCATATATAGCTTACTCTACATGTTCTAAATATAGCTAGCTAACACTGCTCACATATAAGAATGCTCAAGTGCATGTTTAGTAAATTAAAATAGACGATATTGGACACAATTATCGGATTAAAATCTCAGTGTCCTATTTAATTCTGCACAGTCAACCTAAGAAGCAGTACTGTTCAAAAGATATTAGAGAACAAATGCATACAAGTAACAAAATTTAGAACATATATAAACACAGACATGTACTAGAAATGATAAGGACAAGCTCAATTGACACTTTTATTTTCAGAATTTTTATTTATTTATTTATTGTCAAGATAATTTAATTCCTACTTCAATTTAATAGGATATTTGTTTAGATTAGTTTTCTAGAATTTTTCTTTGTTTAAAACAATAAATTAGCTAGAATTAGGATTTATTGTAACTTTGTTGTTTTTGAATAAAATTTTAAAGTTTCTCAATTCTTCCAATTCTTCAATATTCCTAATCAATCAATAAATATTTGATGATTATTCCGAGTACAATCTTGCTTGGTGTACAATAGGACATTGTAAAATTTACAACCTCTCACGTTAGGGTAAGGTCCACTAATTAATGGGTGACCCACTAATTAATTAGTGAGTCCCACCCTAATGTGAAAGGTTGTAAAATTACAATATCTTAATCATTGTACAAATAGATTTTTCCTTCCGAGTATTTCCGCTACATCAGTGATGCAATGACAATAACTTGATTTGAATAATGCTAATTCATTTTTATTTGTTTTTCCGGTTTGAGTTCTCAGATGTAATTAAAGTGTAATATGAATCCCGTTCATTTGAGAAATTTTACAATATTAACATTACATTTCAGACAACAATGTTCTCCTGCCCACGATAGAAAATTTTATCTTACCTACTTGAAGAGAACCTTACTTACGGCTCTCATATTTGAAGAGAACCGTAAGTAAGATTTTCTTGCCACATCAGCAAGTTGACAGTCTTATCCAGCCCAAAGTGCGCAGGAGAACAATTTTGCCAGTTCTGATTTTAGANGTTGACAGTCTTATCCAGCCCAAAGTGCGCAGGAGAACAATTTTGCCAGTTCTGATTTTAGAGTGTTGTTGATTACATAATTGAAATGCAGAAAGTTTTTACAACTTTGAAGCACAGAAATTTAAAGACACAAGAAAAAGTAAAGATACCAAATGAGCATTTGAAATTTCGAAAGATTTCTATAAAGATTTGCTGATTGTGCTTTCTGTGCTTCACATATTTCAAGAAAGTTGCAGTCCAGCATGTCAAGGAAGTTATTAAACGAGATTAACAAAGAAAAACAGCCCTAAATTGTTTATCGATGGCCAGTTCAACGTATCAAATACGTCATAAATATACGAGTATAAAAGTCCATCCATCCATATCAGGAGCTAAATTCATTACAACCAGCACTATATCAGTTCAGTCCAACGGGGGGTTATTACACGAGACTACCACAAATAATGAATATTACCTCATACATGCTCTTCAAGCACACTAAAACTATACAACAAATATAAACAACTATTTCTATATTTTATGCAGTTAAAAGCGTTTTCAAAGGAATACCGCACTTCCCTTTTTGGCATACACACTCTTCAACATTCCCAAATTTCTTGTACAAAGTCATTGACTATTTGACATATTTTGATCACAATAATTATCGACGAGAAGCACATGAAAGCATCAACACAGTCAGTGACAGGTAATTAATAACATTTTTACCATATTTTTTCATAAACGAGTGAGATCAATCAGAACTTCAGAAGGCAACCAAATGGACTGACAGATCTATCAGAGTGGGTGTTATTATTCCATCTGCATTTTTTTTTGGACCACTTGCATGGGGGCCCTTAACTTTTTCACTAGAAGTTGAAGCTAACCAACCGGTGATAATACAAGTAGGACATGCCCTTGATTTGTTCATTTTTCTTACACTATGTTCTGGAAGTGTTTATAAACATATTAAAAGTCAAATAAGTTTTTATTTACATATTTCGTAGCTTCCATAAGTAGTATATACTTATTCATCACCCGTTTCTATCTGTTTATAGTTTATAAACGCGTGCCGAACCTATATTTTACTTCTTGCCTGCAAACTTGTGTGTCTAATCAAGAAAGGGTTCTTCATGATTACCCACTTCAGTAGAAGAAATGAACAATGTCCCATGCTGATTAAGAACAGGAAAGTTTAAGAATTCATAATCTTATTATTCTGAAAATGGGTTTGTTCTCTACGAGTATGTAAATAATTTTACGAGATGTGTATATATACATATACAACACATGCACACAGGCAAAAATAATAAGTTTAAAGTTTCAATTATAATAGGTCAATGTTGTTAACAATGAATAGTCCAAATTCTTTTGTTGAATGTTGTTTTATAATATGATCAAATTGCACATTTTTAAGTTTTGTGAGTTTTCATATATACTCTACCGAGTCTTTAAAGTTTCATCTTAGAATATCATTACTACTACAAAGACTAACACAAACTCTTATATGTTTGGAAGCGAAATATTTAAAGGAATTGATTTTTTTTTTTTTTTTTGTCTAATGGTATTGGATATTGTAGCATAGCGTTACACAAGTGTGGATTGACAACGCGTACCTATTGTTTATAGAATATTATCTTTTTCTAATCCAAGCAATTGTCTAAGACAATCTTGATCCCAGACTTGTTTAATCTAGGAATCGGAAAAGGATAAGCCAACGGCATCGTTGTGTAGCTACTTTCTCCTTCAACAAATGGTTGGCCGTTGATGCTTAAAATCTATAAACTGGTAATTGATCTTGGTGCATGACTCCTTTGTCCTTGATGGCTCGTTTTGTCTATTGTTTTGTTTCACTTTTCCCATTTTTGGATTTAGTTCATTTGGGCTTAGCCCACTGGTCATATATAACACTCGGAGTTAAGCTGATGGGCCACGAGTCCCCCACTCACGGTAGAGCACCACGTGTAGTTGATATTTTGCTCCTGATGTAGATTAAAATTAGATTTTTGGTATATTTTGATAAAAATTGAGAAAATATGTGGTTAAAATTAATTATTGACCTTAACTTGAAATTAAAATCAATTTTTAATCAAAATCAAATAAGGCTTATAGATGAAATTGTGAAAACCCTATTACGAAAAATATGTTTCTTATGAAAACACATTAATAAAATATTTCACGATAATTTCCACAATTTATAACAGAATACTAAAAAAAGTCAATTTAAAGTAAAGGACTAGTTCGCGTCTTTTTACTTTTTTCTCAACTACTTACATTTGAAATTAGTTCGTGAATACAATTTTCATAATAGAATTAACTTCGTTACTGCAGAATGCTATTCTTGAAAAGCATTTTGCGTGCAACTCTTATTCCATGCATCGAGCAAAATTGTTTGAGAGATTTACTTTTAGGAAATGTCACTGTATCTTCAAAAGCAGTTTCCCAACAATTCCTTTTCACGACCTAACAAAAAGTCAATCATGCTAGAAGTATAGAATTTTTTGACAGAAATTTCCTAGAGACAACACATGGGTGCGGCATCATTGGAAGAGGGGAAAAAAAAGAAAAAAAAAACATTCCAATCACATTTTGATGATAATTTAAATAAAAGTTAACAATTAATTTTAATAACACCGAGAGATACAATTTTATCAACTTTTTAATCACGTATTT
>CAIGRT010090735.1:0-17905 GCA_903798405.1 Fraxinus platypoda
TAACAAAACAAATAAAGTGTTTATTTAATATGTGAATGCTTGTATTGGAATTGTGAATCCCCATATTGCCATTTAATTCAATTCTTAATTCGTAATCTAGTAAATTCATGAATTCAAGACAATCAATAATCCATCGTGAAATATCGGTGAGAGTCGCTCTGGATACCACTTGAAAGTTACAGATCACCAAATTAACGGCTACTAAGTTACCGAATGGTTATTAATTATCTATTTTTAGTTTTGACCCTACATGCGGAATTAATCAATCAAAAGCAACAAGTCACTTTTAATTGTTTCTAGATGGTTAATCAAACAAGTCAATTTTCCTAAGTTTGAATACTGCAGTAATAAATAAAGCAATAAATAACAAACACCAAAATGATGACGGAGAAATCCCAATTGGGTAAAAACTTCGGGACCAAGCCATTTACCACCACTATAGACAATACGGAGTGCGTTACAGACAAATGCTATCTAGCCAACTTCACTAGACTTCCCGATCTATTTTCTACTAAATCCAAGGTCTGATACAATTGTCTCTTCCCAATGGAATTCCAAGAACCTGCTCCGCGGCCTTGTGCTCTTCTTGCACTTGTAGTCTAACTTCTCTCAACCTCCAACAGCCTCTAAAGTTCAGCTAAGAAAGTATGTTCCTATGACCAATAGGAAGTATGTGGTGTTTCGGATTCAATGGGTATGATGTTTTTCCCAAATATGTGGTTGTATAAACTCAAGAGTGAAATGATGAATTCAATGTATGAATAGGCTCTTGAATATGTTATAGAGAAGAGACACAATGAACAACCACACCAATTTTTATGCATAGGCTTGGGTATTTATATGAGAGGGTAATTATGTTGAATGGGCTAGAAAAAATACTTCAAAATAGCAAAATATGATTTTCTGGATCGACCTATCGCTCGAGCGAGAAGCTGGCGACGGCGAGCGACGCAATGTCGCTTGAACGAGAGCTCGACAATAGGTGGGCAACAAACTTTCTGTTTTTATTGCTCGAGCTCCAACTGGGTGAGAAGCTAGCGAAAGGGCGGCACTGTGTTTCTCCTTTTTTCTTGCTCGAACCCTAGACCTCATAACCCAATTTATACAAATTGCACCATAGGTCATTAACTTTTACAACACGCTACAAATTAGTCATTTTGTTCACATAATTGCCAACACTAAAAACCTAACAAACTCCCAATTTGGCATTTTGTGACAAAACTATACAATAAGTCAAGGAAAACTAAAAACAAAATTTAAACTACCCAATCTTGATGTCTCTAGCATTCCCTGTTAAACCCATTTCCTGAAATTCACAACTCAAATACTCAGTGTAAAAGCACGTAATACAAGAAACAATAAAATCATTAAACATAATACCAACACTAGCTAGAATGAGATGTAACACTAATAATAATAATAATCCAAACACTAACAAAAATATTAGCATCACACAAACATCAGAAACTCAAACAATTAGGTAGATATGATATGGAATACAATGTAATCAACAAATCTCCTCCTCTTATTAATCTACTTCACCTAAAAATTTGAAAAATTTAAAATTCTCCCATTCACAATATTTACTTTACTCTCCCCCTTTTTATCACAAATGACGAAGGGTCCAATAATTAAAAATATCACAAAAATGCTTTACTTTCCCATTTTTTTGACATTAACATATAATAACTCAAAAATGCTATTGTTAGCATGCAAAAGTATAAGCAATGTATAGTAATCCTTCCCACTTACGTAATTCAAGTTAACATGGAGTAAATTGTATAAGTGACTCATATGTGTAAAGTGTCACTAATCCTTTGTAAGTACGACTCCAAACATTAAATTTGTGAGAAATGACATGCTAAATATCACTGTCAATAAGTGTATTCCTCCATTTATGAAAGTCAAACCATTTAAAGCACATTAAACCTATAAAGTAAAACTCATTTTGTATGAATATTTTCTTTTCTCCCCTGATTTTGAGCATATTTTATTTTCACATCTTTCAATATTTTAAGCTCATTATTAGTTAAAAAAAAAAGCTCATTATTAGTTTTCACATTTTAAGTGCAGGCTCTTCTCCATTAAGCGACTAAAATGACCCCTATACCGAGTTTTATGTCGATTAACCCAAATCAGGTGAACATAGGCACCAGGTTATGAGAAACCCATAGGAATAATTGCTCGAGTCAAATAGACTCCCGAACAAGAACATAAGATATTGAATTTTTTATTATCGGGGATAAACTTGAGTTTAGGTATAATAAATAAGGTCAATTCATGTTCAAAGTCACCTTACTAACATGTGATTACCATCCCAAATCTCACACACGCGGTTGAGTAGCACTAACAATATAATAATGTGTGTAGTGCAGATGGTACATGAGGACACCTGTACTAAGTTCTCCATAATAACCTAAGCCAGCAATGGAAACTATGTTACAGCTCGTCGATTAAACCCATGCTTGATCACAATAAACAAATTCAAATATATTATATATTATACCGTAAAAACAATTTCCAGCATTTTTATTTTTCAAATTTGCATTTTTTGTTGTTTTTATATTAAAACATGAATGCACCAAACTTACAAAAAGAATGTTAAACACGCAAAAAATAATAAAAAAATATGCATTAGTTTTCTACTTACAAAACAAACAAACAAATATGATGCATGCTTAAATCAATACCACACAATGATAAAGCACAAACATGCACCAAAAATACCTAATCTGTTAGGTATGCAAATGCTCTTACCTTTAAGAGCATCCCGATCTATTTCAAAATTTTTCAGATCACTTTTCTTCATCCAAACTTGCCTAGTGATAGGAATAGTTTCGGTCATCTATGTTATTAACTTGGTCAATTTACTTACCTGATAAGTAAGGAAGTCAATCTGACCAATATAATCCTGATTCGTATTTCTATTTAACTTTCGATTTCTATTTTTGTTCAGAAAATGACGATACCTGAGCTTTATGTTTCCAACTCACGCAATGAAAAACAAGTAGGGATAAACTTAGGACCAAAGGTATGTGATCGTTGATATGTATTCCTAGGTTGGCGTGTCCTACGCTTTCTAGTAGGCCTCTGTCCTACATATCCCTTATTCTTAGGTTCAGGGTTAGGCACATGTTTAAGTTGGTCAGTACTAGGGACAAATGTGGTTATGATCATTTTTATTATATCCTAGACCTCCCTTATTACCAACAGGCTTACCCATTCCTAGAATGTTATCTAGCTTTATAAAATCACTAGAAAAGGCAAAAAGTAGAGACTTAGAATGCTCTAGGTCGTTCAAAAGATTTTTAACATGGATTTCTAAGATTTCCTTTTCAACTGTCAGCTTATTATCACTCCCAGAGGTCTTCTCAAGCTCACTAGTGAGATTCATAACCTGAGTATCTAAAGATTTATTCATGGATTTCAACTCACTCAGAGTTGAGATAGATTCCTGAAAGTACGCTATGAGTTTCTCGTTTTCCGACTCAAGTTCCGTAACTCTCATACTCATGGCTTTATTTTTGGTTATAATCTCAATGCTCTCTTCATAGATTTTATCATAAGCCTCATGAATATCTCCCTCACTATCAGAATCTCCCTTTAAATTCTCAGTACTACTTATGCTCTTAGCCTTCTTACTCCCCTTATTAGATCCATTCTTAATTCTGTAGTAAAGACAATATATTTTCCACTTTCTTTACGAGTTAATTTCTCACTTTGATTGTCTGAGTTAGACTCGTCATCGGTGAGAGTAGCATTCATAGCCTTATTTGGATTTCTCCTACTGTTAGGGCACTCACTCCTAACGTGGCCAAAACCTCTACAATTATGACACCTCAGAGTTTTAGAACTCTTTCTAGATCCACTAGGACCACTTATATACTTTTCTTGAGGTTTTTGTTTATTCCTAAGCATTTTTTTGGAATGTTTTAGCAAAGTATGCTAACTCCTCTTCGTTAGGAGAATCTGAATGGGTAGAGTCAGAATCTTCATCTCTAATGGTGTTCAAGGCAATTGACTTCTCAATCTTATGTTTACCTAATGTAAGTTCATAAGTTTGGAGAGATCCAACCAACTCTTCAATCTTAATGGAATCTAAGTCTTACTCTTCTCTATTGCCGTGACTTTAGGTCTAAACCTTTTTGGTAGGGATCTAAGAATTTTTCTGACTATCTTAGGCTCCGGGATTCTCTCACTTAGGTTGAAGCTAGAATTTACTATGTCATTTAAGCTCGCATAAAAATCATCAAAAGTTTCATCTTCCTTCATTCGAATTTCTTCAAACCTAGTGGTTAACATTTGCAATTTAGAGTTCTTAACCGCCTAAGTTCCCTCATGTATGGTTTGGAGGATATTCCAAACCTTTTTGGCTATCTCACACATTGGTACTCGCCTAAACTCTTTCAGGGATAATACCATAAATAGGGTATGTAAGGCTTTGCTATTCCAGTTATACTCATCTAAGTTCGCTCTAGTCCAACATGGGTGGGAATTATTTCATTATTAACCGTAAAACTAGATACAACCCAACCATTCACAACACTAAGCAAGATACGCTCATCCATAGATTTTAAAAAAGCTCTCATCCTAACCTTCCAGTAGGCATAATTACTGCCATCAAAATATGGCGAGACGGATAATGAATTACTTATTTAGATAATATGGGTCAAGGAACGAATTTGAGCTCTGATACTAATTGAAATATCTGCAGGTGTCGCTTTGGATACCACTTGAAAGTTACGAATTACCAAATTAAAGGCTACTAAGTTACCCATTGATTATTAATTATCCATTTTTAGTTTTGACCCTACGTGCGAAATTAATTAATCAAAAGCAGTAAGTCACTTTTAATTGTTTCTAGATGGTTAATCAAACAAGTCAATTACCCTACTATTGAGTACCGCAGTAATAAAGAAAGCAATAAATAATAAACACCAAAATGATGACGGAGAAACCCACCTGCTAACTCCAAGGTCTGCTCTACGATCTTCTATAATTGTCTCTTCCCAGTGGAATTCCAAGAACCTGCTCCAAGGCTTTGTGCACTTCCTGCGCTTGTAGTCCATCCTCTTTCAACCTTCAGCAGCCTCTGAAGTTCAAATGAGAAAGTACCTTCCTATGACCAATAGGAAGTAGGTAGTGTTTGATGTTTTTCCCAAATATGTGGTTGTATAAACTCAAGAGTGAAATGATGAATTCAATGTATGAATAGGCTCTTGAATAGTTATGGAGAAGAGGTACAATGAACAACCACACCAATTTTTATGCATATGCTTAGGTATTTATAGGAGAGGATAATGAGATTGAATGGACCGAAAAAAATACTTCAAAACAGTAAAATAGGGTTTTCATGATCGACTGTCGCTCGAACGAGAAGCTGGCGACAGGCGAGTGACGCATTCTCGCAAGAGCTCAGCGACATAATTTCTGTTTTTGTCGCCCGAGCTCCAACTGGGTGAGAAGCTAGCGAAAATGCGACGATGTGTATCTCCTCTTTTCATGCTTGAACCTTAGACTTCATAACTCAAGTTATATAAATTGCACCTTAGATCTTTGACTTTTACAACACGTTACAAATTAGTTATTTTGTCCACAGAATTGTCAACACTAAAAATCTAACACACCGTATTCAATATTCTTTTTCAAGATATATTAAACATATGTTTAACACGACCCGATCCTATTTCTAGTCCGAATTAATATGAAACATGTATTGATTTACAAGATTTATCACATATAATTGCACATGCCATAAATATTATTCCTCATACCTATTGCCCATGTGTTGATTTTGTCACGTTCAAGACTTAATGTGAGTATTCTTACACTACAACAAGTAACTTACTATCTAATTGGTAATCAAGCAATCAATTAGTTCAATGGAAATGCAAAACCAAATCTTGAATTAAAATAAACAAACAAGGGTTCATCATTCATCCAATACAATGAAAACTTAGTTTAACATTCTTATAATTAAATTACACAAGAATAATTGGAAAAACATCACCAAAAATAAAAAAGATGGAAGAAGTAGGAGAAATCCACGTTCTTGGTTCAAATCTTAAAACTGGGCTATGAATCTTCAAAATCCTTATATGATTCATCTTGAATTGATGTAAAGACTTGTTCTTCGCCTCCAAAATTGTAGAATATGATGAAATTTAGGTCGAATGGCCCCTCCCCCACGTTCTTGTCGAGTTTTGGTATTTAAAGAATGCTAAAAAGATTGCATTGAATTGTTACCAAAATAAAATAAGGTATATCATATTTTTCCCTTTTTGTACTGAGGCGCGCACCTAGGCATATGTAGGGCGTGCGCCTGGCTGGTTTGGGATTCCTCAGGCACCCCATTTTTGGTTGGGGTGCGCGCCTCTTTCTCTTCCGATATCCTATTGAGGTGATTTAAAGTGTATTGGAAACCTAACTCAGAGAGATATAATTCTTATAGAAATATCATTTTCCAATTCAAAATCTTGATATGCCAAAATTGGGTCTCAATGTGAGGCTAAAAATTTGAAGCACTACTTTTTCGGCTGATAGTTGATGTGTGATAATAATTTGACTATACTTCACCCCTTTGACTTTTTCATCATCTAATTGATCACTAGCACTCTCAAATCTTCATCATGAGATTCGACGCAACTTTTTAATAGTTGTACTTTAGTCCCCCAAACTTTGGGTTTACTTCATTTCAACTATTTTTTCTTACAATGTTGTTCATTTATCTTCCAATTGTATCAAATTAAATGTTTGGTATCTTTGATCTTCATTTCGTTGCCCATCTCATCTATGGATTGTTTTCAATTTAGTCCTCGACTTTTGAATTTTGCATTTTTTTTCACTATTTTTGCATTCTTTTCTCAATTCTTTATCAAATATCGAGTTTTACCTACAAAATACAACACAACACAAGTTAGGTAGTATTTTATCCAAAGAACAGTAAAATATCATCATTTAGGATCTCAAAATAAGTATAGAAACTATACTTACCAGTTTCTTTTATTTTTATCGAGGCTAAAAGGTTATAACCATACGATCGTATGGTTATAAAAATTAGTCGTTAGGCTGGTTTTGTAATTTGAATTATGTTGCCTCTTGGATGAAAAGTTCTATTTTTTCATGAATAGTTGAGACCATTTCGAGATGTTGTGATAGAAAACTATAAATAAGTGATAGTTTTCAATATCAAAACAAAATTTTACATACAATCATTCTATATAATCAAAGAATGATTATCAAATTCATTTATATATTCATTTCCAAAGTCTTCATTTGTTCAATAGGAAGAAACACTTGTGCTTTGGTGTTCTTCATCAGGTTTGATTATTCCTTTGAACTATTTACCATTTGAATCCCTAAAAGCAATTGGAGAGGAGGAAAATATCGTTTGAGGACAACGTTAACTACGTGTTCAAGTCTTGTCAATTTACTCCATTTCTTGTGTTTCCATCTCCATCCTTTTTTTCTCTCCATTGTTGCTGTTATATCCAACAATCTCAAACGATACTCATATTGCGATAGAGACGGAAACCACTTTGGCAACCATCAAGTTGATGAAACACTTGGTTCATTTAAAATAGGTTTGCTGGAACGCATTTTACCTGGTGGCAAGACAAACTCAGGTTCCTTTTAACGATGTTAAAGATCTTCCATGCGCTTGATCCAAGTTTGGAACCACTTTCTGAAGCAAACAATGAAGATTCTGAAGAAGTACGACCAAGAGAAAGAAAAGACAAGAGGATGAATTGATTTGTCGTGGTCACATTCTTAATGCCCTTTTTGATGTTTGTACGATCTCTACACCATCACCATTTCAGAAAAGGAAATTTGGCAAGTACTTGAAAATAAATACAAAGTCGAGGAGGAAGGTATTTAGAAATTTTTAATTTTCAAATACTTTGATTTTAAGATGTTAGATAATATTCCTTTGTTGCCTCAAGTACATGAACTTCAAGTGATCGTCAATAAATTAAAGGCGGTGAAAATCGATCTTCCCAAATCATTTCAAGTAGGAACAATTACCGTTAAATTGCTTCCAACTTGGAAAGGTTATGAGAAGAAGATTTTTCACAATTCTGAATATTTATCTTTGAAACACATACAAAAACATCTTTGCATAGAGAAAAAATTAAGGATACGAGATAAGAACGAAAGTTCTTATGATAGATCTTTGAAAGCCAATGTCGTGGACAAAATTGATTATCCAACAAATACCAAGAAGAGAGGAAGCCTCTTAGACCTAAAAAAGGATCAGGAAAAGTTCAAAAAGAAGTCTAAAGGACCTTGTTACGTTTGTGAAAAATCAAGACATTTTGTAAGAGATTGCAGGCATAAAAAAAGCAAAGAAAGAGGAAAATGTGAACTCCGTTGAAGAGATTATCGCTACAGTTAGCGAAATCAATGCAATTCAAAGAAAAGTTTCGGGTTGGTGGTATGACACTTGTACAACAATCTATGTTTGTTACGATAATTCACTTTTCAAAACTTATCATAACATTGTTGATGGACGTGAGATTCAAATGGGAAATGAAGGACGCTTTAAGGTAATTGGCAAAGGAAACATTGAAATCATCTTCACTTTGGGAAAGAAGATTACTTTGACAAATGTTCTTCATGAGCCGAAATGAATAGAAACTTAGCAAGTGAGGTTTTTTTGGAAAATCTGGAAATAAAATCTGCATTTGAGTCGGAAAATCTTGTATTAACCCGAAGTGGGTATTTTGTTGGTAAATGTTATTCGAGTGAATGAATTGTTAAATTATGTAATATTGAGGATGATTCTAATAAAAATCATTCTTTTGATTATATGATTGATTCATTTAATTTATGGCATGGTAGATTGGCATACATAGGTATTAGTACTATGAAAATAATGGTTAAGCGTGGATTGATATCATGTGAAATTAATAACTTAGCAAAATGTAAAACCTGCATTAAATATAAGATGAATAAAAAGCCATTTTATAGTGTAGAAAGATCATCAAATTTACTTGAACTTGTACGTTCAGATATTTGTAAATTGAATGTCACGCTAACAACAGCAGGTAATAGATACTTTATTATATTTATAGATGATTGCTCTAGGTATACACTTAATGTGTATCTACTTAAACATAACGAAAGAAGCCTTTAATACATCAAATCTACTTAAACATAATGACTGAAGTTGAAAATCATTTAGGAAGAAAATTAAAGACTCTTAGAAGTGATAAATGTGTAGAATACTTTTCAATTGAATTCAACATATTTTGTGAATAAAATGGCATTATACACCAATGTTCTGCACCACGTACACCTGGACAAATTTGTTTAGCAGAAAGAAAGAAAAGAACATTTTTAAAAATGATTAGTGCCATGCTATTTAATGCTGAATTACCATTTAACATTTTTTTAACCCTCCCTCCCCTGCCCAAAAAAAAAAAAAAAAACTTGTAGGATAAAGCCTTACTTAGTGCATCTTATATAGTCAACATGTTATATAGTCAATAGGATTCATTTGAAATTTTTTTTTTCTCTATATGATGTAAGAAAAGGAAGGAAACCTAATATAAGTTATTTTAAAGTGCAGTGATAAGTGCATTTTTGCACACTTATTTTACTGTCAAAATATGGAAAATTGTTGGTTAATATGTTGGAATATGACTTAATTTTATGCAATTTATGTTTTGTAGGACAACATGATGAATGTAGCGGAATTGGGAAGAAATAAAGGAAAATGGACCAAAATGAAAGAAAATGAAAGTTTAAGGATTACATCGCAAATATCCAAAGTTGGTTCGAAAGGCTAAATGGGGACTTAAAAGAGTTGGAAGCTAATGTTTTGAAGACAATAGGTTTTGGATGAAGAATTGGAGAAAAGAATGCAAAAATAGGAAAAAAAATGACAAAATTCAAAGTTTGAGGACCAAATTGAAAATACTCAATAGTTGATTCGGACCACAAGAAGATAATTTGAAGATTACTAGGAGACAATTGGATGTAATTGGAACTAAAAAAGGAATGGAATATAATCGAAATATTATCAAAATCAATTTCCAATTCGCATAAGATATATTCCAGATTTTTTGCCAAAACTTGAGACCCATTTTTAGTATAGTAAACGTCCGAATTGGAATAAATCTATTTTATCAAATTGTATCCCTTTGAGTTATCTTTTCAACTCATTTTGAATCTTCTAAATCGGATATCGAGAATGAAAGTTATGATCAAAATACTGACTATTGTGTAGAGACAAAATCTGCGCGCGAAGACAACTTTTCTTATTCGATTGGAACTCTTTGGAAACCAATTTGGACGTGATTTTCATCCAATTTTTGACTCCTGCAAATACTTAACAGCATAATACATATTGGGAACGCTTCCATACACTTTTCTCTCATCTTTTAGCTCAAAAACTCCACGAAGAACTAAACAATTTGGTGAAGCAAGGGAGGAAGTCATTGGATTTGGTGATTTCACGTCTTTTATTTATGTAATTTTTTATTTTTCTTGTTAAACAATTCTAGGTTTGATTTTCTTTTCATAAATTTATTTTGAAATTGGTTTAACTTTTATTAAATTTTTCATAGACATTAGTCATGCTTTTTCCATCGAACGATCGAAGTACTTGTTGAATTTCAAGTTTATTTATTTTATTGGTGTGATTATTTACTGCCTTATGCCTGATATATATGGTCGATTTATAATCTAATTTCAATAAATAATTGTGGAAAATTGTTATAGAAAATCTAGATTCTAGGATTACATTTGAATTAAATTGGTTTTTAACGATAAATCTTCTGATTAGAGTGTCGGGATGAAAGCCTCTAATTGAGTTGTAAAAAATGAATAATTGATGTTGAATGATCTGATTCAATTGAGGAAATTCCGACGCTTCACTGTTTGAACTCATTGATTTTAATTCCATTACTTGATCCATTGATATTTAAATTTTATTTCGAAAAATAAATTATTTTCAAATAATTCACGAAAAACCCTAATTTGTTGAACCCTTGAGTATTTTTCCATCTCTTGTGAAATCGACACCCCAAAGTTGTGCTACAATTATTGCGTTATTCTTTGGGCGTAAGCATGCAGGGGTGTCTTATTTATTACAAGAACACGTATCCTAAAAGAACCAAATTAGGATATGCTTCAAATTGCAAGGCATATCTGTTATTAAACTAGAATCATATGTTATAATAGAATCAAGGGATGTGAAATTCTTCGAGAATGTACTAGCAACATGAAATTCTCAAAATGAAACTCAGGTAGACATTATCTCATCTAGAGAATCACAAGTAGAAACATCTACGAGAAATGTTGAACTATGAAGTAAACCTTAAAGAAGTAAGAGAGTTAGAAAAGAAATGGGTTTAGGATCGGACGAAATAGACTCCCAACTTATTTCTCTCTAATTAGTCGAAGGAAATAGAAAGGATGTGTAAGAACAATTTCTTTTATTCTTCAAGATGAAAATGATCCTAAAACATATAAAGAAACTATGTTTTCTAGAGATTGCATATTTTGGAAAGATACAATAAATGATAAAATGGATTCTATTATATCTAAGAACACTTGGGAAATTGTCGAGTTATCAAAAGGATCAAAATCCATTGGTTGCAAATAGGTGTTTAGGAAATATAGTTCTGATGGTATACTCAATATCTATAAAGGTAGATTAGTAGCTAAGGGATATCGACAAAAGAAATGAATCAACATTTTGACACATACGCACTGTGGCTAGGATAACCTCAATAAAGATCTTGTTTGCATTAGCATCAATATTTGATTTACATGTTTATCGAATGGATATCAAAACGGCATTCCTAAATGGAGATCTCAAGGATGAGGTCTATATAGAACAATTAGAAGTATTTGTTCTATTGAGAAATGAACATAAAGTCTGGAAATTAGTTATGTCCTTATATGGATTAAAACAAGCAACTAAAAAGTGGCATGAGAAATTTGATTCTACAATTATGTCAAACGGTTTTATTTATAATTCAGTAGATAAATATTTATATATTAAAGTATGTGATAGTAATATTACATTTTTGTGTCTTTATGTGGATGATATGAGTAATGACATGGAAGGAATTCAAGAAATGAAGAATTTTCTATCATTCATGTTCAAAATGAAGGATCTTGACGCTATCCTTGGTAATAAAGTTAAGAAGGATAGTGGGAGATATTCATTAAGCTATCACATTATGTTGAAAATGTGATAAATAAGTTTAAACATTTGAACATTAAATAGGGAAATACCTCGTTGGATCCAAGTATCAAGTTAATAAAGAATAATGGAAGACCAAAAGCTCAAATTGAATACGGAAGTACAATTGAAAGTCTTATCTACACGGTACAATGTACAAGATCAAACATTGCATTTGTTGTAAGTAAACTAAGTGGGTTTACTAGCCATCTAAGTTCGGAATATTGGAAGGAAATAGGAAAGGTTCTTGGATACTTGAAGAAAACCAAAAACTTTGGAATACAATATACAAAGTTTCGACTATTCTAGAATGATATACCGATACTAGTTGGATATTGAGTGAGCGAGAAAACAAGTCTACTTCAGTTGGGGTGTTTACTCTTTGAGGATGTGCAGTTCTATAGAAGTCTAAGAAATAAATATGCATTATACACTCAACAATGAAGTCAGAGTTTGTAAAGGAAACCCCTAGATGAGACGGGAGCATACAGAAGGAAGCCCACACCCTCCTTGTCATTGATTAGGTGAGATTGTGACTGTAAATGGGAAATACTCGAAGATAGAATAGTGTTGGCATAGGATGAGAACATCACCAACATATCTGAGTGGCTAAGAGATTTTCTTTGTAAAATTCCTTTGGGTGCAAAGGATATTTCTTCGATACCTATCTTGTGTAATAGCCAAGAGACCTTAGAACGAGCATGTAACAAACTATATAATGGACATTTTAGACATGTGAGTTGAAGACATGATTATGTGAGAAAATTAATAAAGAATAGAATAATTTCTCTTAGATATGTTAAGTCCAGTGAGAACTTAGTTGATCCATTGACTAAACCTTTTACTAGAGAGTTAGTAAAATCAGCATCGAGAAGGATGTGGTTGAAACTCCTTGATCACCACCAATGATAGCAACCCTACCAAAATATACTAAATAAGTATATCTAGGTTCAAAGCGTAATAACATGTCATTTGATAAGTGGATAAGTTTCAACATTATTAAACACATTATAAAACCATATCTAGAATTTCAATATACTTTGTGAGATTTAAATAATGGTTAGATTCAAATCGAAAGATATCTAATTCTTATAAATTATCTAATCCTTATGCTTAAGCTTTAATATTTTGAATATGTGATTGATATTGATTTTGAACAATTGGGGAATTGTTAAACTTATTGTTCAAAATCAAGATTTAGAAGTGGGCCTTTAATGGGTCATATGTGTGGATGATTTAGTGATTGCAAATATGTGGTAATTGATTTTAGACCATGCGATCACATGGTCTATTTGGCTACATCTCATGGGACTTCTTTGTTTTTACCGAGGCTAAAAGGCTATAGCCATGCGATCACATGGGAATAAAAACAATGCGTTAGGCTGGTTTTGTAACTTGAATTCTGGTGCCTTTTGGATGAAAAGTTCCATCTTTTCATAGTTGGTTGAGACCATTTCGAGATCTGGTGATAGAAAACTATAAATAGGTGATTGTTTTCCATATCATAACACAATTTCACATACAATTATTCCATATAATCAAAGAGGGACTATCAAATTTTTTTACATATTCATTTTCAAAGTTTTCGTTTGTTCAATAGGAAGAAACACTTGTGCTTTGTTGTTCTTTATTAGGCTTGATTAATCCTTCGAACTATTTACCATTTGAATCTTTAAAAGCAATTGGTGAAGCAAACATCATTTGAGGACAACGTTTACTACGTGTTCAAGTCTTGCCAATTTATTCCATTTCTTGTATTTCCATCTTCATCCTTTTGTTTCTCCATTGTTGCTATTATATTCAACATTTTTTTTCGTCCGCTGTGCACTCGACCAACCTTGCAACCTTGATCTGGGCATTTTTCTGGATGATCTTTTGGATGTGGACGGGATCATTTATTGTTCCAGAAAAAATAACGACCACTTTAGTAACTAATCCTTTATGATTTCAATTTCAACATGTTAAGAGGTCAGAACTTGGAAGATAAGATCCTATCCTCCAGCCAATAGAGCTCGACCTCCTAGGCTAGAGGGCTTGCTTGATCATCCTTAGGCGAATTATTTCCAGCTTGATCACATGTTTTCGACCTGGTTAAAAGAAATGATGTTAGACAACCTTTACTCGGCTAGAATACCATATTCCTAGAGCTTTGCATAACTAAAATTAGTTTTCCTTCCAATGATTGATTGAACTTGATAATTTTGATTTCCTAAACCTTTCTTCCTGAATAGGTAAAAAACATTGTACTCGGGTAGAAATTTGAGGTCAAGCACAAGTTTACGAAGGCTTATCCTCAGGACAATTCCTAAATGTTGGAAAAGGACCAAAAAAGTATATTAGCATCCTCCACCCCTTCGGGGCCAATTGTCCCTGGCATACCCTAGAGGATATTGTTAGAAAAATTACAAAAAGAAATTAGAAATGCTGCTGGAATTATAAAATAATGAAAAGAAATAGTATAATAAATAAAGTAACAATAAAAGAGAAAATCTAGTTGTTTATGTAGTAGTAGTAGTAGTATTGGAAGGAACCGAGATCTGTGTTGCACACAGTTTCCTTAAAACAGATTCATCTTTCCACTGTGGTACAAGAAGAATGATGGCCTTCTATCTCCTGAACTACTTTAGACGAACTAAGAATGCTCACGATTCTATCACCGCGCTGAAAAAATTATTTAGACTACTAAGAACAAAACTCTTGAAATAAAGAGAAAAGAGAGAAAATTAAGAGAGGAGAGAACTCTCAATTTTTTTAGTGCGTAGAATAAAGAGGAGAATACTTTCTTATAAAGTAATAAGATGAGAGGGGGTTTCATTTTTTCTATTAATTTTGCATCAACATAAAATATGTTAGAATAACTATTAGGGCATTGTAACCACCAATTTAATGGGAAAATTAATTAGAGAATGAAACTTATTGAATTTTTTGTTACAATTCTCATTAACATCATTTTATTTTAATTTTTTTTCCAACAATTCTCCATGTGAATGAAATTAACAAAATGACAGACATAATAACACGGTGATTGAATCCATTCGAAACCGGCATAGGATAGATAGTGTTACCATTTGAACATTCTCTTGTAAGTATGTTTACTTTATTAGCTGATAGTAGACATGATGTCCTCGAACTATTTTGTCATTTGTGTAAACGATGACATACTCCACACAAGAGTCTTTCTAACGCAACTCAGTTCTCATAGTTACATTCATGCACATCACTCTGGTTTTGTGAGAGTTTCTAAGGAATTAGCCCACGTGATTCCCATTTGAAATGGTCACTCTTCCCTCTCACATAGATGATCTCTTAATTAAGAGTAACCCGCATTACTCCGTTCAGATATTCCGACACATAAGGATCTTTAAAAGTTTAGCTTATCATTTTCCCTTATGAATATCACTGTTTTTAGTATAGAAATGGACAAGGATGAATCCCACAGTGATCCAGCGATCTTTACAATTAGGTTATCCTTTTGAACCTAGATCTTGCGATCTCTAGTCAACTAGGTTGGATTTCCATTATATCAATCTATTTTTTCATGAGCTTTAGTCTTATTCCCTTCAATGATTTCTCAACTAACTCTATATTTAACATTTTGGTTAGTAGATCCGCAATATTATCCTTTGACCTCACATAGTCAATAGAGATAATTCCAATAGAGATTAGTTGTCTAGCGCTATTATGGTTTCAATGAATGTCTTGACTTATAATTATACATGTTGCTCTATGCCCTGCCAATTGCAAATTGACTATCATAATGTATGCATATGATAGGTACATGCTTTGATCAACTTGGAATATCCTCTAAGAAATGGCATAGTCATTCTGAATCTTTCCCATATTTGTCCAGTGCGATAAATTAAGATTTTATTGTGGATCTTGCTATAACAGCTTGTTTAGAAGATTTCCAAGACACATCTATACCTCATAGTGTGAATACATATTTACTAGTAGACATTGAGTCCTTTATGTTGGATATCCAGTTTGCGTCACTGTATCCTTCTAAGATAGCTGGATATCTTGTATACTGCAGTCCATAATTCCGAGTATATCTTAAGTACCTCAGTACTTTCATAATTGCCTACCAATGACCAGTTATAGGATTACTTGTATATCTACATAAGCTATGTGAGTCTTGTATGATTCATTAAATACATTAGACTACCAATTACTCTAGAGTACTCTATTTGAGAAATACTATTTCTTTTATTCTTGGATAGATGTACACTTATATCTATTAGTATTCTGGCAACACCAGTGCTATCTTTACTAAATTTTCCAAGAATATTGTCAACATAAAGTGACTGATTTAAAACAAGCCCATCTGATGTTCTACAGATCTTTATTCATACAATAATATCCACCAATCTTATATCTTTCATGTCAAATCTTGAATTCAACATATTTTTGGTAGATTTGATCATCATATCATTACTACAAACAATGAGAATGTCATCAACATATAGATACTAAATAACATATCCATTCTCAATATCTTTCATATAAACACATTTATTACATTCGTTGATTTTAAATCAATTTACTATCATAGCACTATTGAGTTTTTCATGCCATTGTTTTGGTACTTGTTTTGAACCATACGGGGAGTTTACCTTTTTACGGCTTTCTTCTCCTGTCCACATGCAGTAAAATTTTAAGTTGTTCCATGTAAATTTCTTCTTCCAAATCTCCATTCAGAAAGACTGTTTTCATATCCATTTGATATACTTTAAGATTGCGTAAGACTGTAATTGCTAGTACCATCTTTATGGAATTTATTCTTTTCACATGAGAATAGGTATCAAAGTAGTCTAGACCTTCTCGTTGTCTATATCTTTTAATTACAAGCCTCGCTTTGTATTTATCAATTGGCATCTTTGTAACGCCCAAAAATTTCATACATCTTGAGGTGTTACCAAAAATTAATTTCATTTACTTTTATTTACTTAAAATACGAAACGATAAAATTCTTTAATAAACAAAATATTGGAACATTCATAAATTTAAATTTGAATCATAAAATCGTGTCTTAAAAAAGAAATATTTAAACATTCTCAACTAATAAATTCAATATTAATGTTATTGAACAAAACAAACTACTAAATTTAAAGGCAGTAAACTTAATATTTTCGTTTGTCGAAATCCCTTGGCAGTCACTACACCATCCTGCCACAGCTCCAATCAACCCGATCTAGCCTGTAAAAATTTGTAGGAGTGAGTATTTTAAAAACACCCAGTAAGATACGTGCAATTTCCATACGAAACTATTTAACAATAATATAGACAATTCATATCACATTTCTCTTTATGGAGTATATTGGTGACCAAGCGAGATACCCATCATTTCTTATTTTGAATTTCCGAAAGATTTCACATTTCATTATAAATAACCCAAAAGAGTTCACATTCCGTAGGTCGAACTNACCAAGCGAGATACCCATCATTTCTTATTTTGAATTTCCGAAAGATTTCACATTTCATTATAAATAACCCAAAAGAGTTCACATTCCGTAGGTCGAACTCGAATGTCCACTGTCAATTTATGCATAAATTATTGAACATAAAAGTATATGGAAACATATCACTTACACAAAAGTATCTTACCTTGATTGATCAAATGAGCTTTTGATAAAAAAAAATATACTAGAAATTTATAGTTGCTTCAAATGAAAGTTGCCATGTAGAATTTCTTTGGTGGTGAATTGTGGG
>CAIGRT010090755.1:0-15567 GCA_903798405.1 Fraxinus platypoda
GGACGGTGATCGGAATGGTCGCCGGAGCGGTAGAGGTGGTGAAGGTGGTATGGATTAATTATATTATATTAGAATTAAATATTTAATAATAAATTAATTTAATAATTTATTATTTCATAAATAAGAATTTAAAAAATTCTAATAAAAATCTAATTTTGGTAATTTCAAACTTGTTTTTTTATTTTTGAAATAGGCTAAACTTATTCTCTTAAATATGTAATCTTCCCTTATGTGAATGTGCCAATAGTTGGAGGAGTATCAATCAATATTGTATTGCTAATTCCACTATGGAGGCAAACTGGCAAAGTATGTTGCAATTTGAGTGTACATTTTGGAATGTATCAGATTGATCCATGTGAAATCTAATTTATGGAATTGACCACATATATTTATTTTCACTTGACTGTTGTACGTAGTACCTTAATCCTGAGCGGGTAGTGGACTTCGATTACTAACCTGAAGTTTTTTTAGTTATCAATGTGTGAGATCAAATTGCTAATCAATAGCTTGGTGGGTTGAAATTAAAGTGAAATAATTTGGGAACATATATTCACAATATAGATTCGTAACCTATTTAATAGGCACGATCATGACCTCAAGGGATTTTTTAGTCGACAGCTAAATCTAAGTTCAATAATTCAGTACTGATTGTTGAATTAATATTTTGATGTAATCTCATAGGACATTAAATAGAAAATAAGATTGAGGATTTAATGTGTATTTGGAGAAGGGCATTTGATCATTTTACCTTATTTCAAATATTCAACGTGATCAATGTGGGTAATACGTAATAATAATAAGTCAGGTGATGCAATTATTGTTTATATGGATTCAATAATTTCAATTAGATGGAGAGTGCAATCACGTTTTTTAGTGGAATAGAATGTGATTAATAAATTATGTCGACAAATCAAGAGTTGACCAAGTCAAGATTAATTAATTTGATCTTAGTTTAATGAGTTCGTTTGGTCCCTGACTTCAAAATAAGAACTGAAAACTTTATAATTTGTTATTTATTGTAGAAAGATTAATTAAATAAATTGGGATGTGTCAAGCATCTGCCATGAAAGACTTTGATTTGGATTAGAATTAAAATGAAGTCATTTAGCAAAATGAAAGGGTTCTTTTGGGATTACGATTTTTCCTTATCCAAGCCAATTTCATATTATAAATATGAAACTTGCATTAAGGTTTAATTAATTCTTGTGACTACACATATAATTTCTCGATGTTTAAAGTTAAAAAGATAAAACAACAAGAGACTTGAAAGGTTGAAGGCGTTTTTTTTTATTTGAAAGGAACATTACAATGGGGATTCCTAAAACACATATATGTTTATAATTTTTCAAAATTATTATATTCTTGTCGACACACTATCTAATAAAATCCTATTTTTCCAACATATAGTATTTGTGAATTCATTGGAATGTTTGATTGAAAATACAAATAAAATTGACCATTTATAAAGCTTTCCAAATGGAGGCCACATGTAAATATTGAGGATATTAGACTCGTATTCCAAATGTACCTTTCCCGTAACAAGTCACTGTGCAATTTATTTGGTTGGAATCGAATTGATTCCACGTAATTTAAGCTGAGTTCTTGATAAAGGACTTGCTTGGAAGTTTATTTTTCATTTAATAGAAGTTGAAAAAATAGGTGCTTGTTAGTTTTTTGGGTCACTGATTTTGGATAGTTAAAAATCACCCAAAACCAATAAAGTGTAATTTTGGTCGTTTTCTCATCCCACCGAATCGTTGGATTTTGTCCATTTCTAAAATTTTCTTTCAATTTTACCCCTATAAAATAATTATTTCCCACCCACAGATATTTATTCAAAGCTAACTTGTAAATAAAAATACATTAACTAAAAATTATTTAGTAACTAAAAAATTACGCATAAGTAAAATTACTTATAAGTTAAAAATATACTTTTGTATAAAATTATCTTGTGAAGTGAAAATAGTACGAATAAGTCAAAATTCATTTATAGAATGCTACTTATAAGGAGAAAAATCACTTATGTACAAAAATTATATAAAAGTATAAAATTAACTTATAACTGTAAAAAAAAAAAGGCTTATAAATTAAATTTTATCTATAAATAAATATTTCGTTTTTAATTTAAAAATTAATGTATATGTAAAAAAAAAAAAAAATCGCTTATGAATAAAAACTTCACACAAGAAATTATAAGTTGAAAATTTCAATGAGGGAGCATATATGCATTTTATTCTTTTAAAAAACTTTCGTAACCAGTAGATAATAAACTCTTAAATATGGGTTGAACTTGTTTAAAAATCGTTACTTAAAATCATTCAAAACTTCACTCTTCATAATTGTTCAAAATCAGTACTTTAAAACAATGTCCATAACCTGTATCACAAGACTTCCAAGCAGGCCCTGAAGAATTTTGTTATGTGTATTACTATTATATTACATTATGATACCACTAAATGAGGAAGACTGATCTAAACCGAAAAAAAAGTGGTTTGGTCTGGTTTGGTTTGGTTTGGTTTAGAAAGTGAAGTAATTTGCTTTGGTTTGAAAAAAAATTAAAACAGTTTAAGTGGTTTGGTTTGAAAATTTACTACAAATCGTCCAATTGAACCATGTTCACCCATAACACGATATATTTGTATTGCACTTTTTTTCTCTCCCAATCTTCTAAATTGGTTAAGGGATTATTTGTCAAAGTTTATAATAAATTTTTAATATATTTCAATATAATTGGTTCAAAATTAATAAAAGTTGTGAGTTTCATGAAATATGTTGTTGAAATTGAAGTTTCATCAGTTGTTATAATTTTGTCAAAATTTTATTTATCAAACAAGCATAAACTATTTATCCGATATTTCATTTTCTTTGTGTATATATTTAATTTGTTATGAATAAATAACCAATAGTTATGGTGCTTTGATTTAAAATAAAATAAAATGAAACTACCGATCTCAAAAGAGTGGAGCATAAATGTGGACGACCTAAAACCAGAAAGTAAAGCTCATGAAAGGTTAACAATTATCTTAACTCGCCATAAAGATATAACAACTTCTAGCGGGAAAATCAACTACTTGAAGTTGGTGATATGTAATTTCAATTTGATGCTTTATTTACTAAGGCTGTGTCTGGAGGAGCTTAAAATCTTCAAGAAATCCATTTTTTGACCGTTAGTTTCCTTCATGTGGGTCCCGGCTGTGAGATGACTGGTCCAAAACTGCGGCTGCAACGGTCAGAAAATGGATGAAAATCAGCTGAAAATCCATGGCAGACACCCTCTAAGAGTCTGTCTAGCATTCATTTTCAGCATGAGAAAATCAATTTTGGAGCCGTTTTTTTTTTTTACTTTGTCTCACAAGCTTGCAGGCCAAGAAAGTGATAATTGTACCGTTGAAGCACTCAACGGTCAAAAAAGCAATTTTCATCCCAAATTTTAGCTCTACCAGACATACCCTAAAACAGAAAGTAATGATTTACTAATAGAAGTTGTCGCTCATGAAGTAACCTTTTATTTAAACACGTTACTTCATGTCATATTAGTTTGTCTTATGTCCTAAATCTAATTGATTTAGGTTGTAAAAATTTTTAATATATTTAATACATTTATTTTTTGCAGATATATTATTTAATTGAATTAATATTCTAATAAATTAAATAATAGAGTCCGTAGCTTCAATTATTGATAACTTGTTAATCACAAGGAGTTGTGATTGTGAGATACAAATTGTATGTGATCGAATCTTAAATTATTCGTGTTCACAAATAATAATGAGTTACGGATATTTTTATTACGGATAGACCATCACGTATGACATTTCTTACTTACGAAATAAGTAGCTGATCTCAAAAATTAAAGTGTGGTGACACTTAAAATTAACATGTGGATGTTTTGTTAAGAGAACAAAATATTGGAGACACACTAGAGTGAATAGGGTTGGACATAGTCCGATTCGGTTCTCTCCGAATTTTCGGGTATTTAGTAAGTGGAACCGTCGAGTCCAAATTTAATTATGGAACCGTTCGGTTCGGTTTGGTTCGATTCAGTTCTCAGGTTCCGTATAATAATTAATTTTTTTATATTTACAACAATGCTACATTAATTCAATTATGACATATTCAATCTTAACTCTTACAATGTAATATAGTCGAATCCCGTGATATTTTGTATGCCTCTTTTTGTTGAATTCTTCATAGATTTGACTGTTAAAATTAAGAAATAGGAAAATAGCGAGCTCACAATAATAAAGAAAGACGCTACCAAACTTCCAATTCAATTTCACTAAAATGATAGAAACGACACTACGGNTTGGTAAAACTAGGTCACTTTGATTATGTTAGGCTTGACTGGAAATTAGAAATAGTAAAATCATATTTTGGGTTTGAGGGAAATTAATTAGTTAGCAAATTTATTTAGAAAAAATAAAATAACTTGACTTATTTAAGATAAACAAAATTAAAAATTTTAGGGAGATTTATTTTTATTCGGTTCTTGGTCTAAAACTAAGAATCGAACGAAACAATTTGGTTCTCAATTTAGATACCCGTTCAGGTATTTAACTTAAGAAGAACCGTTCGGTTGGTTCGATTCGGTTCGATTCGATTTGGGAGTTTTGTCTTACCCTAAGAGAGATTCTGCATGGATAACAATCGAGTGTCGATGGTTAATCTCTAACGTTCGGTAGTAGAATTGGTCCTTCAACTTGAGGTCATCATAGTGCATTATATGAGAACAATCATACTTTGATTATGTTAAATGTTGCTCTGTCAAGAGTCGATAATACGGAATCGTTTGGATATGTCAAAATCATATGAATGTAGCAAATGATCAATAGATGATTTGTCGCTCTTAGATGGTAAGAGATTATGATCTGCATTTCATTCAGTTAAGTTAATAACGAAATCATTGGTTAAGGTGTGCTCGTAAGTTGGAAAAGAGTTTTCGACTTGACTTAAGAGTGGGATGAAAGATATGATTGAAAATAGAGATTGACACACTTCCATACCTTGTAATTGATTGGATCATATTGAAGAAATGATTATAGTTTCATAATAAATGAACAAGTTTGATTTTTTCATACTACGTAACATTTCATGTTACATGTGTTGCCCTCACACATTGCTAGATTTCAATTTGGGACGACGAGTGTGCATTGATGATAAATTAAAAAAGGATATTTTAATTTATTAGTTATGATTAGATCAAGATAATAATTCACGTCATTAAGTATCGTGAACGTGAAACTAATAGGTCACACACAAGAGAAGAACTAGAAGAATGATATTATAAATTGATAAATGTTGGATATTTGTACAATTAATTAATTGAGTTACTTATTAATGGGCCAAATTAATTAATTAGATTAATTAATGGACAAAGTTTAATTAATTAGATTAATTAAACGTTGGATCGGGTTAAGTTCAAGTGTCACGCCAAGCCCACTTGGAATCCTATTAATAAGCTGTTATGGTTGAGAAATTTATTTTAAAAAAAACACACAATTCATTATCTTGCTAGCACAATTAAAGAAAAATCTTAATCTCTAATTCTTGTTCCCCTGTGTATATTTTCATTGGAAGCTGGATAATTAAATAGCTAATGGATTGTATATCAAAATTGTTCTTTGTAGAATTAACTAAAAGTATAATTTTTATCATAGTTTCTTTCTAAACACAAAGCATATCCTCGGAAGGAATTGAAATATTGGTTAAATTTCATTGTGAATATTAAGTAAATTCTCAACAATGGTATCAGAGTTTACTTTATACTTGTTAGAAATTGTTTTTGTATCTTGGAACAATCAAAAGTTGATTGTTATTGTTTTTCATGTTTTAGCTTTAAAGAAAAAATTATTTTCATCTTCAAACTCTGTTTCTAAAAGGAAAATAATAATTTCTTGGGTTGAAAAATTAGATCGAATTTGTAGCCGATGGTAACAGTTGTCACCGCACTGGCGACACACGAAAAAGCGGCCACTTAGCAGTGACACGTTGGTCCCGTGCGTGAAATAGGGCTCAGCTGCTCGCAACAGCATTGGACTCGATTGTGCACAGCAGCATCCATCGCCACTACCAGGCAAGGCAGCGCCGACAACTGCTTGCAACAGCGTGCGACGCTACAACAGTTGTAGCGCTTCTGGAATGAGCAGTGTACCAAAGCAACGCACCGCGTATTGCTTGTTATAGAGCCGTGATGGTCGGCTCCGCTAGAAGAAAGGATAAAATTTTAGGGTTTTCAAAAGTGATTGGCGACGGGGGCCTCTGATGCAATTTGATATTGTAATTTGAGAAATTGGAGAGCCTGTTTATAATTTCAAAATATGAGTAAGAATGCAATTTCAAAAATAAGTTTGAATTTATTTATTGAAGAATTTCAAATTAAGAATTTCAAAATGGTTTTATCCAAATTTTAATTTTGACCCATTTAAAATTCACGAAATTTTTAAATTGTCGTTAAAATTTGATTTTTACTTAAATATTAAATTTTTACCCTAAATTGGATTTTATTTTATTTAGGAGTTTTATCCTAATTAAAATGATAATTCAATTGGAATTAGAGCTTGAATTTAATTTAATTCTAATTAAATAAGTTTGCCCTAAAATATTGGAATTGGAGTTGTACTCTAATTTGATATTTAATTAGAATTTGATTTTAATTTAATTATCTTGTCCTATAATTTTTGTATTAAAGTTGGGCTCTAACTTGGTACTTAATTAAAAATTGGATTTTAATTAAATAAATTCTCTAGTTAAATTAATTTATTAAATTAAATAATTATTTAATTGTTTCGATCCATTTGTCTAAATTAGTTTAGACGAACTTACTGTTAGAAACTTGAAATATATTTGCATATAATATTAGATATAGGCCCTGTTTGAGCCACCTTATCGTAGAATGAGAATGAAAAATATAGCCGTTATTGGGGCCCACACAAGAGATAGAAAATTTGAATTTAAATGTTGATGTGATGGATAACGGTCATATTTTTCATTTTAATGAGATAAAAAGGTGTTCCAAACGGGGACTAGAATCAAAATTGTTATGATTTAAATTAAGGCCCTGTTTGAGCCACCTTATTGTAGAATGAGAATGAAAAATATAGCCGTTATTGGGGCCCACACAAGAGATAGAAAATTTGAATTTAAATGTTGATGTGATGGATAACGGTCATATTTTTCATTTTAATGAGATAAAAAGGTAGTCCAAACGGGGGCATAATATAAGAATGCATTTATACAATTATTGTATATTTAGTGGATGATTTTGGACTCGACAATGTGGATATATTGAATAGTTAATTTAGTTTTATAGGCCTGCAGGCTCTTATATTTTTGGACCTGCGAGTCCATTATTACTATTTTAGGCCTACGTGTCCAATTCATTTAGGTTTGCATGCCAATTAGTATAGGATATAGGTAGCAACTGTAGATACAAGAAGAGGAGGAGACCATGGAAGTGGTGCATTGCATATGTCAATTCAATACTCTCTAGAAACTGAACAACATGTCTTTGAAAGACCAGATAGTATAAGTTCATAATTGTACACAATATTATAGGTATGTTTATTTGCATGTTAGATGTGTGATAAATATATATATATAATTATTATGATGGGACATTTGCATGCAAAATCCCTCACTAAAATATTAAGTCAATTTCTTATTTTCCTTCCATCATTATAATGAAAAATCAGAGTCCTTAATCGATCTCAATTTGTTGAGTAAACTCAATGTTGATTTATTATGTTTCTGTTTGACACTATGAAATATTATATATTTTTGAATTATGTGTTTGATTGAACTAGAATTTATCTTTTATTGAGTACACTCAAGAAGATAAATTTTAGAGGCATGCTAAGCTAATACATAAAATGTGTGAAGACAACCAGTTGTCAGTATAATGATCTGAAAATTGTATGGAGATATAATTGATAAAAGTATCTACCCAAATATTTTATTAAATCTTGTTGAGTGTACTCAAGGTCTTAATATGACAAATGAAATCCTAGCCCACGGGGAATTAAGTAAGGATTTCATAGATTTATGTGAAAATGTTATAAATGTGAGTTAATCGGTGAAAGCATAATTAATGTAATAAAATATCATGTTAATTAATTGATACATTCTATATATTATTCTTTTATTTTTCATCATTTACGTTTATTGAATTATGAGTAACCATATGAAATTGAGAAGCATACTGGATGCCAACAATCTGGCCAAATTTTCTTAATTATCACCGTAATCTAAGAATTGTTCTCAGGCATAAGAAAATTGGATATATCATTGAGTAACCCTTTCTAGAAACACCTACTGATGACTCGACTAAAGAAGTTGTTACAGTTATAATAAACACAATGATGACGATTGTACTGTAACATCTATGATGCTTACAACTATGTCACATGAGTTATAAAAGCAACATGAGGGTATAAATGCTAACACAGTGATTTTTTATCTCAAAGAGTTGAATGATGAACAATAATGTGTGGAAAGATATGTGATTTTCTAACAACTATACTAGTGCATAATGGAAGAAGGATCTTTAGTCGATGCTTATGTACTGAAAATGTCGAATGCACACTCCTTGAGTTGTTGAACATGTTTAAGACATTTAAACCCAACATTAAGTCTAGTAGTTGGCAAGTCTTAGTCATTGATTCATCTAAGAGCATTAAGAGGAAGTCTAAAGGGGACTTTGAGAAAGCATCTAAGATGGATAAAGTAGTCAAAGCAAATAAGGGCATTATCAAGTCTGATGACGATTGATATCATTGTGGAATGAAAGGTCATTGAAAGAGAAACTGCAAATCTTATGTCTACTTCATTTGCTTTTTGGGTATTAGATACCAGATATGAATTTCATATTTGTATAAATATACAGAAATTAAATAGAAGTAAACCACTGCAAAATAAAGAAGTTGACCTGTATGTTGAAATTTGAAAATGAGCAAATGTTGATGTATTGCAGTAGGAGCATACCAACTATTGTCTTTAGATTTAGTATTAGAATTAGAGAAATATTTATTCAGTTCACACCATTACTAAGAACATTATTTAAAATTTCATGTTTGGACATGAATTATTTATTCAGTTCACACCATTACTAAGAACATTATTTAAACTTTCATGTTTGGACATGAATGATTTTATTGTTAAGAATATTTTTTGTTCATTTTATTTTGATGATAAGATTTTAATGGTTATGGTAAATTGTATTATAAATACTGAATAGTCTACAATAAGTATAGAAATTAAATGGCATAAAAGTGATAACATAAATATTACATATCACTGACATTACATGCTTGGTAACATAAAGGAAAAACACATTTGCTAATTACATAAAGATGAATATTGGGGTCAAATAATTTTGAATTATTAGACAAATGTGAATCGTGTATGTTAAGTAAGATGACCAAAATCCCTTTTATTTGAAAAGGAGAAAGAGCACAATTACTGGCCTAATACATAGTGATGTATGTGAACCCTTATCTATTAATTCTAAATGAAATTTCTCTTATTTCATCACATTTATTGATGACTATTTCATAAATTATCATGTATACTTGATAAAATTCAAGCATAAAGCTTTTGAAAGGTTCAAAGGATTCAAGCTAGAAGTAGAGAAATAACTAGGTAAAAGTATTCTCATACTAAGATCTAATTGAGGTGGAGAATATCTTAAAGGTGAATTTTTAAACAATCTAAAAGAGAATGAGATTCTCTCGTAGTAGAATCCGCCATATATACCGCAACATAATGATGTATCTGAAAGGAGAAATCGCACACAATAAGATATAGTGCGATTTTATTACAAGCCATGCAAACCTCCCCAAATTGTTCTAGGGTCATACATTAATTGTCGCGTGCTACATACTAAATCGTGTACCATTATAAATCGGTTGACAAAATTCCATATGATTTATGGAAATGCAGAATGTCTAACTTGTCTCATATTAAAGTTTGGGATTGTGATATGTGAGACGCACTGAATTGGATGAACTTGTGACTAAATTCGATAAATGCATGTTTGTGGAATATTCAAAAGAGACAATTGGATATCAATTCTATAGTCTCATTGAAAAGAAAGTGTTCATCAAAGACATGCCATATTTCTAAAGAAAGAGTTCATTTTGGGATTGGCAGTAGGAGCAGAATAGATCTAAATGAGTTCAATAATTCACAGATATAGTGGACCAAGTAGATGAACTTGAGTCTAATCCTACACTAACTGAAGGACATATTCTTGATCAAGAAGTAGAAACTCCTGAAGACACGTCAGTTCCGTGTAAATCTTGTAAGATCATTCGACCTCTTAGAAGGTACGAATCCATGATTAGTAGTAAGGCATTACTAATCGAGGATGATGAACTTACTAATTAAAGATATAAAGTCAAGTATTGACTCAAATAGATACATGAGGCCATGAAACATGAGATGAACTCGGTGTATGTAAACATGATTTGGACATTGGTCGACCCACATGATAGGGTAAAACTTATAGGCCATAAATAAGTTTAGAAGAAAGGGGTCGATATGGATGGAAACATCCATACAAGCAAATAAGACTTGCAGTAAAAGGATTACAAATAAAGACAAATAGTTGACTTTGATGAAACATTTTCACTTATAGGCATACTTAAGTTCAAAACTGCATTCCTCAATAGAAACTTGCAAGAGGAAGTGTACATGACATAACTCGAATATTTTGAATCCAAATATTCTTACAAGTGTGAAAACTTGATCAATCCATATATGGATTAAAGCAAGTCTGTTGGAGCTAAAATCTTTGCTTTGATGAGGAAATCAAAAAGTTAGATTTTATCAAAAACGAAGATGAACCGTGTATTTAAAGAGGGCACGTGAAAACGCTGTCGTATTCCTGATATTATATGTAGATGACCTATTATTAATGAGAAATGATGTCCTTATATTTCAATTGTGAAATTGTAATTGTCAAAAAAAAATTTCATGAAATATATGTGAGAACAATTTGATATATAGAGATAGATCCGGAGATTTCTTGACATCTTCCAATCTATATAGATAGAATCTTAAAAAGATTTTATATTGAGAAAATGAACTAAGAGTTTATTGATACACTAATCCTAACTTCTAGTTGGATAAGGATGATAGCAAAGTTTAATCAAAATATGGGTTTACTTTTACTAATAAAGCGGATAGTTGGAAATGTTTCAAATAAGAAACAACTGCTAACTTAATAGCAGAAGCCTAATACAACATTGCTTCATAAGCAACAAAGGTTATGGTCGGATAAAGAAGTTCATCAGTGAACTTGGAGTAGTTCCTAACATTGTTGATTCCATACCTCTGTATTGTGATAACAATTGAGCCATCATACAAGCGAGAAGCTAAGGTCTCATCAATGATCCAAACGTGTGTTAAGGCGATATCATATCATTAAAGAAATCATACAAAGAAATGATGTAAAGAAAGAATGAATTCCAACAATTGATAATATCGCAAATCCACCGACAAAGAGTTATCGCATCATAAACATGATTATCATGTAGACTATTATGTTATTAGATACATAAGTGATTGGATCTAGTACAAATAAGAGTTTGTAAGTGTTATGCCCTAAGTCCATTCGATTTATGTTGTAAACACTTTTAATATGTATAATGCATTTATTTATGGTAGATCTATTATTTAATTGAATTAATATTCTAATAAATTAAGTAATAGAGTTCATAAATTCAGGTATTGGTAACTTATTAATCATAAGGAGTTGTGATTGTGAAATACAAATTGTATATGACTTAATCTTAAATTATCCATAATTGTAAGTGATAATGAGATACGGATACCGTTATTACATATAGACCATCACGTCCGACATTTCTTACTTATGAAATAAGTAGTTAATTTCACAAGCTAAAGTAGGTAATACTTCAATGAATACATGGATGTTTTTTTAAGAGAACAAAATATTGGAGACCCGTTGGAGAGATTCCATATGGATAACTATATGAGTGTCATTGGTGAATCTCTAACGTTCGATTGTGGAATTGGTTTTTTGACTTGAGGTTATCTTAGTGCCTTATATGAGAATATTCATACTTTGGTGATGTTAGATGTTTCTATGTTAAAAGTCGCTAATACGACACTGTTCGTGTATGTTAAGAATCATATGAAGGTAGTGAATGATTAATAGAGGATTCTTCAATCTTAAATAGTAAGATATTATGATCTACATTCCATTCAAGTAAGTTATTAACGAAATCCTTGGCCAAAATGTGCTTGTAAGTCGGAAAAGAGTCTTTGACTTATATTTAAGAGTGTGATGAAAGATATTATTGATAAACGAGATTTACACTTCCATATCTCGTAATTGATCGGATCATATTAACGAAAGAATTATAGTTTCATGATAACGAACACATTTGGTTTGTCATACCACGTGATATTTTCCATCATATGTATTGCCCTGATACATTGCTAGATATTAATTTGGGACGACGAGTGTGAATTGATGATAAATTAAAAAAATGTATTTTAATTTATCGATTTTGATTATATTAAAATAATAATTCACGTCGTTAAGTATCGTGAACAATAACTTAATGAGTCACACATAAAAGGAGAGCAAAAAGAATGATATTACTAATTAATTAATTGAAAAGTTTTGGACATTTGCACAATTAATTAATTAATTGGGTTATTTATTAATTGACCAAATTAATTAATTAGATTAATTAATGGACAAAGTTTAATTAATTAGGTTAATTAAATGTTGGATCGAGTTAAGTTCAAGTGTTGAGCTAAGCTCACTTGGACTTCTATTAATAAGTTGGTAGGATTAATAAAAAAACAAAATTCATTACCTTGCTAACACATGAAAAGAGAAACATTAAGGGGCCGTTCTCTTTATGTTTTAGTTTTCAGTTTTGAGTTTTGAATTCATTTTGTGTTTTGTGTTTTGAGTGTCTGTTTTGAAATTGCTGAAAATGCGTTCTTTTTGTCATTCTGAAAAACTGTTTCTCAAAATATAAAAATGGAAAACGCGTTTACTTTGAAATTTTGATATGTCAAAAATAAGTCTCAATATGAGACTGAAAATCCGGAGCATGAGGGGTTGTTCTCTTCGTGTTTCAGTTTTTAGTTTTGAGTTTTGAATTCATTTTGAGTTTTGTGTTTTGAGTGTCCATTTTAAGATTGTTGAAAATGTATTCTTTTTGGCATTTTGAATTTTTTTTTAAAAATAAAAAATGGAAAACCCGTTTAATTTCCCCTCCCCTCTCTCTCGTCTCTCTCTCCCTCATTAACCAGCGACTCATACGAGTCCCAGCACGATTCGGTCGACTCCAGCGACGGGAGAAACGACTTAGTAACTTTGAGGGTCTCAGATTCAACGAGTCGGATACCCTATTTAATGTACTGGCATTTCGATCGGCTATCCACATTACTAGGCCTCTTGCCTTTCCGTAAAACACCAAAGTCTAACAGGCACCAGGTGGAGACATTACCGTTTTGGAGGAGGTCCCGGTTGGGCTGGCGGCGGCAGGAGGTAGAGGGAACCAATACTTGGCACAAAATTGATAAAAACAACAAAAAATAAAAAATATGCAGCATTGAATTTATGGGTTTATAACGTCGATTACAATACTCTAGAGGAGGTTTGCTTTATTCTACGGCGGCTTGCCATTGAGCTTTTGAGGTGGACAGGGAGTAGGGTTTAGGGAAATGGAGTTGATAATGAAGAACATAACTATTCATTTAGCAGCCAAGGTAGAGATTCTTCAATAGAAGATAAAGAGAAAGAAGGTTCTAGGAAAGAGGAAAATGAAATTTGGAACACAGGAGTTGACTTCAATGGCCGATGCGGTGAATTGAGGGGTCCACCATTGTTGTTGAAAGTTGAGCTGTGCCTGTGCGTAGAATAAGGCGAGGTGAAAGTGTGAAAATGGAAATGGTCAAACAGTTAAATCAACAACTCCCCTTACACTAGTGGTTTTCAGGCGGTGGTGCAGTGGTGGTTGGGTCGCGGTGGTGGTGGCGGTGATTGAAAACACACAAAACACGTTTTGAAATTTTGGCTTGCTTATAACTGAAAACATCCAAAACGCGTTTTGAGTTTTCTTTGTAAATTTTTAACTTATTTTCAAAAACTTGTTTTCGAAAATAGGAAAGAGAACACGTTTTCACTATTTTGGAAAATCGAAAACAGAAAACAGCTTGAAAATGGTAAAGAGAACGAGCCCCAATTTTTTTCATTCTTGTTCCTTATATGAATTTTCATTAGATATTGGACAATGAATAATTGTGGATTGTAGATCAATATGTTCTTTGCATAATTAACTAAATGTATAATTCTTATCACAATTTCTTTTTAAACACAAAGCAGATCCTTAATGAAAATTAAAATATTATTTAAATTCATATTAAGTAAATTCCCAACACAAGTAACACATGCATTGTAGAGTGTGTAAGTTGTAGTGTGTGCACTTATCACTAGGATAAATATTCATGAAACTGGGCGACTTGGGTTGCTTTAGTCTAAACTTTGCCCTCTTCTACATGATTTATTTATTATTATTATTATTATTGGAAGAAGACTTGCTTGAATTTATCATTGAGTAGATGTCTTTTCCTAGTACGCGACTTGGCGAATTAGAAGTGCTAATAAAGCCTTGCCCCTTAAAATTGATTGAGAAATATTGACATATAACAAACACGATTCTGTATAATGGGAAATATAAATAGTTTTCTCGTGTAAAAAAATTGAAAAATAACGAAGAAAATTCTTAAAGACAAGAACTCTAATTATTGTATTATTATCTAATTCTAATATGCGTGATTGAAACGTTAATAAGATGTCTGACATTGTTTGGTTTAGTTAAAATTTAAAAAAATAATTAAAGTTAAAGTTAAAAAAATAATAATAAAAGTTCAGAGTTCTATAAAATATTCAATTAAAAAAATTGAAGAAAAATGAATTTCCAAATGGGGTCAAACAGGGGCAGAGTTATCATGTTTTTAAAAGTCATTTTGTTCCAAAATAATTTTCAATCAGGGTGTGTTTGAGCTACATTATCTTGGAATAATGTATTTTGAAATAGTCGATTGATGGAAAATGTGTAGTTGAAAAAGAAGGAAAAGTTATTGATGTAATGAAAAATATTATTTTATTGAAAAATGTGTGGTTGAAACTTGAAAATGAGTAGCAGAATGAGAATGAGAATTTTAATGTGTCTCAAACATAGGCTAGATAAGACTTATAACTTTTTCATTCTGTTATATAAAAAGAGAAAAAGAGAAGAGAATGAGAGAAATCAATAGACTTATGTATATTATAATGAGAACCAAATCCCTATATTTATAGGGAAGGAGTATGGATACATATGGTAATAATATCTAGGGTTGCAGAGGTACAATTGTCATTTACCAATAACTTACCATTTACAACACTCCCATTTGAATGATACATTACAAAATATCTATCTCGTTAAAACATTGTTTGATAAAAACTCAATGGGACAAAAAAATCAAAACGAAGAAAAAAGAGTACAGTTATTTTGGATTATTAAAGATAAATGCTGCCTCATT
>CAIGRT010090759.1:0-13735 GCA_903798405.1 Fraxinus platypoda
AAATCAATTCCCTGTAAAATATTTTTTTTCCACCCATTTTTCACCTTTGCAATCAAACGGACCCTAAGTATTTAGGTCCAAAATAGATTAAACCTAAGGCCTCACTTACACGTGTATGAATTGTAGGGGGCTGCAATATCTTCTAACCCATTCCATAAACAAAGAAAGTCAATTTTTACAATCACCAACTGATAAACGCTGGCAAGATGCAAATAGGTTTGCAAGATATCTTAAAAAAGACTTTATATCATTAAATTAGCTCTTCGGGTTTCCATATTCCGATTAGGCTTCTTCTTTCCTCGATGAATGAATTATCCATAACTTGGTATTATGTTGCTTTGAGCAACTATTATCTCGTGGTCCTTCAAGAAGCAACTAACAGACTTGGGATACAGAGCCTTAGCATAGCTAGCAATAGAAATTTGATGGATGCAATCCTTGTTTAAGACACCTGAACTGCAGTCACTACGGTAAAATTGGTTCTATAGCACGAGTGTAATTATTACGCGTGCACAAGCGCTTTGAATTAGACGTTCATTTGGCAATTGAAAAAAGGTACTGAGAAAGAGCTTGATCTAAACGATTCAAGCAGGCTGCTGATCTCTTGAGCAAATTTTACGCGAGGTATCATCTCATTTGAGAGGGAGTCTTAGAATCCGTGATAAATGATAAGAGGTACAAACAAGCTTGTTCATAAGAACGATGTTTGACATTGAAAATTACAAGCATACGAGTAATCTAAGAGCATTATCAGAATATTACATTTCACATATGACATTTTCATTAAAAATAAAAAGTCACACGATCTTTCTTGTTCGTTCTTAATCAAGGAGCTTTTAATTAACCAAAACCTACATATCAATTTTTTGGGAAATCCTTAAATTCTATCCATTTACGTTTCCAAAAAACTAAAGACGTGAACATATCATAAAATCCTAAAACCTCTCTAGCTGTTCATTCATCAATCCTTCAATTAATTAATAAATTAAAACATCATCTCCTTGTGCCAAGGATTATTTGCCAATTTCATTAACAGGTCAAGGACTCAATTTATAAGATCAACTTTTCACAATAACCTCTCGTTGAAACATAAATCAACAAACTACTATTTTTTGAGATCCCTACTTTCAACATTAAAAAACCTATAGCTGGATAATTTGTTTGAGAGGCCATAGAACTTGGCGTTCGGGAAAAACTGAAAAGCAACAAACTTAAATGTTAAAAACTGAAATATTGCACACAACTTAAACATTCTTATTAGGGTTTATGAACATTTATGGACTCTCATCAGCCACCTGTGCCTAGTGACTAGCTCAGCTTAGACAAACACTACAACAAACTTCATTTTAATAACGAAAACAAGTGTCTACACAATCCATTTTCTAACAGAACTGAATGTAAATGACTCTCTTTAGTAATATTTCTTGTAGTGCTAAAGCTCTGAAGTAGAGTCGCAACTTCAGAAGCAGCAGAAACCCTAACTAGCTTTCACCTGCAAACATAAGCAGAAAAAAAGATATTAATAAGAAAATTGAATTACATCTCAGAATCAACTAAGAAGTAAGCCCAATGTATAGAATTAAACAAGCAAAAAGCTGAAGTTTCTGATAATTAGGGAAAGCAAAATAGTAGGGAGCTCCCTTCAGTCCAAGACGTGACAGTAATAACTGAACACAGCTCCTGCATCATTGGATCAAAAACACACACCATTCCTCAATTTTGGTGAGTTCATGAACCAACGAGTCAGCAGCTGCAATATCAGCCTCAACCTGCCTCGGACTGGACTGAAGGAAGCTCCATCCTACGTAGGTCCATGAATAACACAGTAATCAGTAAGAATCCTCCGTGGAAGCAGTAATCTCACACTCAATAGAGCAAGTTCGGCTAATCTTAAAAGTCTGGCAAAACCAACAAAAAAATATGCAGTAATTTTGTAAAATTAATAAGCTCAGCTTAACATGCTCTTCAACCAGTCTGTTACAATGAAGAAAGTGTGCATGGTATATATAGATGGACCAGGGACGCAAAGGAGACATGAAAATCTAAGGTGGGCAGTGAAAGGATTCAATACAGACTGCAGAAATCATCAGTTATCAACACATAGTACACTCTCAGTATGTATTTTGGGTAATTTTACCACTGAAGAATTAGACAACACTCTTTCGTACACTTGTTATACATCCAATCCAACAGCTGTATGGCTCACCATGAAAAGATAAAGTTGGGTACTATTCACCTCATTTATATGGGTACGAAATCATAGTATTCTATTATTGGTATCGAGAAGGCTTGAGATTTACTATACTGTACATAACGTCTTTGTTTAGCAAAATCTATGAATCATTGTTAAATTTTATTTTTAATAGTACATTTCAACTTAATGAATCTACAAATATTATTCATTATTAATTTCTACTTATTGATAAATTATATCATTTATAAATTCTGCTCAAGGCCCAGTTCCTTTAGCAAACCAGAAGAGTTTGGAATTGAGAGATTAGGGTTTTTCCGAATTCATGTATATTAAACATGTGACTACGAGTGTGTTTGGTAGAGATTTTATTTTTGAATAGTGATATAATGGGAAATGTGTGGTTGAAAAAGAAGAAAAAAGTATTGATGTGATGGAAAATATTATTTTATTGAAGAATGTGTGGTTGAAAATGAGAATTGATTTACTGTAGAAAATGAGAATTTTTATCAAACAGGCTCTACGTAACATTTCCTAACTCTTGATATTGAATTTATTATGCAATAATTATTTTGAATGACTAACATTAATTTACCTTTAAAAGTGTCAAAAGCCTATTTTCCATAAACACAACCTATTTAAAATAGATTTTGATCTTTTTTTTTTTTCTTTTTTATTACAAATTTATTATTCAACTTTCATTTTCTTACACTGTTAGTTATTCTTCTGAATTTTCCATAAGAACTAATGAAATGCACATTTGGATGAAGGAATTGTCAGTGACAATAAGTCAAGTTATAGCCATATGGGATAAATTGATACACTAATTGAAACTTGGTTTTACTAAATTGAAACACGAAACCGCTGAGTGCATGTTTTTATTTTAGTGAAACTGAAAACCCCATTTTTGACTTGTCCTAGTTGAGTTATCGCCAAGTAATAATTCGGTCATCCATGTGTAAGTTCAAATAGTTTGTACTGATGGAATGACTGCACCGTGAGAAAATGAAAATTGAGTGCTAAATTTGCAATAATAATAATAATAACAACTAACCAAAATATCTCATTCCCCTAATTTCAGTGCCTTAACAATGTTTTTTAATCCTTACTTAAAATGATAAAAGAGTCTAACGCAATGGTTTGAAGTTGGCCGAACACTGACCCAAATGGTCAATTAAGGATCGAATCGAGATCAAACGGTCAAGTTGGCATCGAACCGAGGTCAAACTCATAGTAAAAATATAGGGTTGTTTGAGCTCCATTTAAAAAAAAAAAAAAATTCAAAATTTATTTTCAACCACAAATTCTTTAATAAAATAACATTACAAGTAAATCGAAATTTTTTTCTTAATTTTTAACCACACATTCTGCAAAAATCACTTTTCAAAAACGTATTTTTTCTCTCAAAATGGGGCTCAAACAAAAATTAAATTAAGAAAATAAATTTTCGAATGTGAGCAAGCCGGCTCTTAATTTATACCAAATAGTTTATATTTTTTTCAGTTTCATGCATATAATCAGATTGATTTCCAATTTTATCAGTTGAATGGAAGACATTTTAAGTGTGTTTGGTGGATATTATTTTGGAAGAATGTATTTTAGAATGTATGCTTGAAAAAGAAGAAAAAGTTATTGATGTGATGGAAAATATTATTTCATTGAAGAATGTATGGTTAAAAATGAGTAGAAGAATGAAAATGAAAATTTTAATATCTGAAAACAAACCTTCCTAATTGGAACATTTGGTTTCGGTTCATTGCAAAGATTACATGGAATCCAACGACAAAATATTCAAAGTTTAATAAATGTTTTCGATTCTTCAAAAACTGAACCACCCGACGTCCACCCTAACTGAATTTGCCCTTATAGGCCGATTTTTGACCTAATGCTTAAACTGGACTTGTTCAAGGCGGTTTTCCTATTTGGAATGGATTAATATTTAAATCAAAGTCAACAATTAATTTTAACTATTTTATGAGATTCATAATTTTTCAACCATATATTTCATTAATTTCTATCAAAATCTACTAAAAATTTAAATTTTAATTCTACCGAAGCCTGGGAGGTTATCTGTTTCCATTATAACTGGATTCTTGGTAACTGGCTTCTAGTTAAAACCGAGATCGTCCCATTCCAATTGTCTAGTTTCCTAACTTGTATATCAAAAGTTTTCAAGAACCTAATAGATTTCTGTCCACATCGTCCTTTTCTTGCAGAAGGAGGATAATATTCCAAATTTGGTGAAGCTTTACATTGGCAATTGATGGTTGGGAAGACTCGAGCATTAAATCGAGTCGAGTTGTCATTTCATTTGTCAAATCATTTTGTATTTGCCACGTACTGCTCTTCAACTTTCACTTTTTAGAACCGTTTGGATGTTTGGTTGTAGAAAGAAAAATAAAAGGAGTTGAATGAAAAAAATATTTGGAATCATGAACAAATACACCATTGTTATATTGAAAGTAAATCATAAACTACTTTGAAATATGTGTAAATATTTTTATTACATGTTAAAAAACATCTAAAATCTGTCCTGAAATACCATTAAACACCCATAAATTATGCACTCAGGCTCGGCCATGGGTCAAAGCCACCTAAACAATGAGCTATGACCTCAAAATTTGAGAGGCCTCAGAAAAAGATTTAAGACCTTCTCTCTTTTAAGAAAGAAGAAGTTTGATATGGGGATAAGGTTTCAAATTTAAATTGTCATTTAGCTTGCCCATTTAATCATGTTTCAAATTTTTATATTTCATAAAATTTTAGCATCGGCGAAGGTTTGGCTATTTAGCCCGTGCTTGGTTTATATAAAAATTAATTTTTTATTGAATTTTGATAAAAGTTGGTGAATTTGTGATTGGAAATTTGACCAAAATTATATATATAATGGAGTGTGTTATTAAAATAGATTTGCTCCTAAATTTAGGAGAAACCTTAGAAAGAAACAATTTAGAGCCTGTTTGGTAAAAATTCTCATTTTCTACAATAAATCAATTCTCATTTTCAACCACACATTCTTCAATAAAATAATATTTTCCATCACATCAATACTTTTTTCTTCTTTTTCAACCACACATTTCCCATCATATCACTATTCAAAAATCAATTCTTCCCCCAAAAATCCCTACCAAACACACTCTNAATCAATTCTCATTTTCAACCACACATTCTTCAATAAAATAATATTTTCCATCACATCAATACTTTTTTCTTCTTTTTCAACCACACATTTCCCATCATATCACTATTCAAAAATCAATTCTTCCCCCAAAAATCCCTACCAAACACACTCTTAAAGAGAAACATAAAAACTTTATTAGAAAGCATAAATAAAAATATAAAAACTTTAGAAAATAATTTAGAATATATTAAAAACCAAAATAGTGAAATATTAAAAAAGAAATTTTACAATATAAGTGAAATAGATATTAATCCCAACTTAGAAAAGTTAGAAAGTAGAGTTAAAATATTAGAAAAAAGAAGTTAATAGACACTAGGCAAGATTTAGACAACTTAATAAATAAGCTAGAAAAATTAGAGTCTTTTGTCACTTTTATTTGCCAAAATTCGGATTTACAATCAAATTTTGAATTTTTTTTTTTTGCTATTTTGTATTTTATTTATTAGCATGTCTTTATCTGGTATTTTATACCCGTCTTCAATAGTATTATCGTTTAGTCTTTTATAGTTTATATAACAATTCTTGCATTTCCTTTTTTAATTTCACTGTGATTTCTAACCATAAAAACTGCTGATCTATGTTGACTCTCTTAACTCGGGACTACCCAAATTTGAGTGTACACATTCGCTTGCACTCATTTGTACGTGTCTCCGTATTTGTAGACAATTGATAATGCAAATGACTATCTTCCTGATAAAAATGAAAGAAGTTAACGTCCACTTTTTACTCACCATAATACCTATATAATACTATCCATTATAATTCTTGCACTAAATTCCTTATACATATTAGACTAATTCAGTGCGCCAAAGACAGCTGAAGTTCTTAATCGTTCACGTCCTACAGTTGAATTTTAGCTCTTGTTTGATAAATTTTTTTTTGAGAATTGATTATTTGAGATTTTTTTTTGTGTGTGAATACGTGGTTAAAATTAATAAAAAATTATTTTTAGACTGTTGATAGAGAAAGCAAATTAACATCATGTTTGAGCCCCATCTTTTGTCCAAAATTTATTTTAGAATAGTATTTTGATAAAGAATGTTTAGTTAAAAATAAGAAAAATGTTTTGGATTTATGTGTAATATTATTTAATTGAAAAATGTGTAATTAAAAATGAGAAAAAAATATTTTAAAAATAATAGAGATCAAAAAAGGCTAAATCACAATTTTTGTGGTTGTAGAAGTGACAAGCCTTGAGCTTGTCTAACTAACGTAGCTTGAGGGTGTGTTTAATGAATATTATTGAGAAAAGAATGTATTTTAAATAGTGATATAATGGGAAATATGTGGTTAAAAAATAAGGAAAAATTATTAATGTGATAGAAAATATTATTTGTTGAAAGAATGTATTTTGAAAGAATGTGTATCAAACAGTGGCTGAATATTACAATATATATTTTATGGAAAATTTTACTACTAGACCCATTTTTAATAGAAACTCTAGAAATGTTACTATACTAATAAAATATCAAAACAACTATAAATTATGCCCCCGTTTGACCCTCATTATTTGTCATTATTTGATATTATAATTTTTGAAATAATTTTTTTTTTAAATGTACGGTTAAAAAAGAAGAAATTATTTTGGATTTACGTGTAATATTATTTTATTGGAGAATGTGTGATTGCTAAGAAGAGAGAAAAAAATAAATTATAATTTTAATATGGCCAAATGGGGGATATTAAACGTACTACCATACGAAATTTTCTATCTTTTAGATAACTGACCATGAGAAGTGATAAATCAGAACATTTGATTGAATAAATTGAAGTTGATTAAGTCTTATCTTTGATTAACCATGTCACAAGAGAGATCGAATGGATTAACTATGATTTTTATCAAAAAAAAAAAAATGTGTTGGAAAAACTTGATTTTTATAATTTGATTACTAATTTGTATATCAAAATGTGAAATGGCTAAATATATGCTATTCTAATATATCGGATTGGAAATATTTGATATTGCTACTCTATTTTTTGGATTGTATAAAAAATTTTCTTTTAAATATAATATATTATTTATTTGAATATTTAAATTTTATTATGCTTTTAGAAAATATGTTTAAGGGCTTCGTAGTAATAATTGCATAATGACTCAAATTTCTCAAAGTCAGTCTGATTGCAGCCGCACAAATTGGTTTCTGTTTCAATTTTAATTATAAGTTTTTATGGCTGTCGTTAAAACTTAGTTTTCATGTGGCCATAAGGACAATGAGACATGTCTTGAGCCTTCGAACTCAAAGAAAGCTACGGTAGAAGGATGTTGTGAAAGGTAAAAAGAGATCGAAACATCTGCCTTATTTATTTGAGAATGAAATATTTTTGAATTCATTGTGGATAATTCATATGTTCTCCCAAAATATTTACGAAATTTTAGGAAATAGATCTGATTAGATGATTGTAGCGGTCCGATGGAGGTCGGAAGAATTTAATAAAATTAATCCATTTAATTTCTACTTCTATCCCCTTCTTTTAATTTGTATGTAATCACATTAAGGAGATTAAAATGTTTGACGTCAAAAGAGTCTTTTTTATGAAAGAGAGAATTTTTCCCGTTTATAGGGCAGAAACTTTTGGCTGTTATTTCATATATATCTTCTTCAACTTGTATGATTTTTTACGGGCATAATATGCTCAGAATAAACCTCGATTTGAAGTAACGTGCGCCTGGTTCAGCAAAAAATTAGAAATTAGAGAACATGTATTGATTGAAATTATGAAAAATTATTTTATGATTGTTCCATAAAATTTAATTATTCAGCAAAAATATATATATTTTTATGTTAATATATTATCAAGTTATTTACATTTCAAAGTTAGTGAATCTTACAATATTTTTTCTATCCACAAAAAGAAAATAAAAATAAATAATAAATTGAGTTCAAAATATAGGAAATAAAAATAAAAAATAATGACGCAGACTGATTTTTATCTGTATTTATTTAAATATTTTTTAGAATTTTTATGTAAATAATCATTAATAGTTTGAAATATTTTTACTTTTTATATTTTATATTTTTATAATTTTTTCACATTGTTTTTTAAAAAATTTAGATTTTATTTCTTAATTTTTTTTTATTTTTTTAGATTTTATCAATATTATTTTTTGAATATATTTTTCTTGAATTTTATTTTTTTAAAATTTTATTTGTTAGAACTTTATATTTTTATTTTTCAAATTTTATTTAAACATTTATTTTCCATATTTTGACCGTTTTCATAATTTTCACTGAAAACACTCCAAANACCAAACATGTTTTTAGTATTTTGCAAACTTAAAAAAGCTTAAAAATTACAAATAAAATGCACCCTTAGTTTTCATTGTTTTATACAGTAAATATCGAATCATGCTACAGTGACATAATCGTTGACATAATTGATAGCCCAAAAATAATTAATCAAGAGGGGGTGAATTGGTTTACAAAACTTTTTTGAAAAATTGATGAAATTTAAGCTAATTGAGAATAAATAAGTCAATCAAATAAAATGCATACGTATGAAACCGATAATGGAAAGAGATAGTGTAAACGATGTAATTGTGGATGTTCGATCACAACCGATGATCTACGTCCTCCGCTACCAAACTTTTCGTCACAAGCAAGGCCTTTTCACTAAATTTGATTGATTTATGGTGCAATACAAACCCTTACAATGCTTTCGATGACTTACAAATAAGGAGCAACGATCCTTCTACAATATTGAGTTTTTCAGCACCTCAATATGACTCACAAATGTAAAGAGGAATAATTTTACAATTTGAAACTTCTCTCTTAATAAATAATATAAACAAATTAAGTACAAAAAGATAAATAAGCTAACACTTTAATCAATAGTAATGAATCAAGCTCAAGTATTAGATGAGAAAAACTCTGACAAGAAAAATATTTTTCAAAAGTTGATTCAATCAAATTTTTTTCAAAATAAATGATTTGATAAAGATAAATAAGATATAAGATCAATATAATTTTGTTCAAGAATATCTCACTTAAATACTTTTAAAAATGTTACAATGAATGCAAAATGAAATTGTATTTATAGAGTTCAAAAAGCCAAAAATTCTAAGTAGCCGGACAAGCAACCCAAACGTCCGCATTTTGAGTCGGACAACCAAGATAGTCGTTGTGCGTCAGAATTCAGAACAATTAAAAAAAGTGACCGTTGGACGAACCGAACATCAACATCGACAAAATTTCCCTGATTTTTCCTTCTTGAATGTTTTGAAAATGTAGACTTTTGAAAGAAGTTTTTCACTTTATTTTTCAAGGTAAATAATATTGTAATAAGTTTAAATATCAAATTAAAATACTTACCTTTTAAAGAATAATTTTTATGCAATTGTTTTTATGAAATAATTTTTCGTGCATAAAAATTTATTCGTTGAATTTTTAATAATTTATTGCTAAAGATTGAAGTGTTGTACCTTTACACAAGAATACAAACGTCTTAATCTAATATTTTCGATTGAAGTTCTTTGTCTCGAGTGATTTGCCTTGAATGTTTAACTTCCATCTCGATTTTTATTGATCGTCCGATGCGAGTTTTTTTTATAGTGGCATTTTCGTCCTCAATCGATCAACTTTGCAACAATAACTTTGAAGACTTAAATTCAATTGTTAGAAATAAAATTAACTTATTTATTATGATCAATACATTAAGGATGAAATCAACCATATGTCAATAATTTTTCCCTTTTGATTATGACAAACAAGATGATTTGTATAAAGTAATAACAACAATTGATAAGGAATAAAATTTTTAGATATCACACATGATTCAATATATTTCCCCTATCTTTTACAAGTCAATAACCATTTCAAGCATATCACATTCGTCATATTCGTCAGTATATCACATTCGTATCAAGCATAGTAAAAAAATATAACATATCATCTCATATGTTTTTCCCCTTTTGGCATAACCAAAAAGTATAAAGTGGGGACCGAAAACAAGTTATGTTCGCAAAAAAACAACCATAGACACCAATAATATAGCAAGAAAATTCCCCCTTAAAGTAACACAAGATGCCAATTAATTACAGGTTAATATAGAACATATCGCATCAATAACAACAAGAAAGAGAAGTTACAAAAGTTAATAGCATGAAGAAGTTAGACTAAACAAAAGTGTATCCGAAATACATAATCATGAAATGTAAACCACAACTAAGGTTCCGGAGGAGGCGGTGGAGGGAAGTGAGCATAAAAAGCATTTTGCTGAGCTTGCATCGCCACTTGCTGAGCTTGAATTGCATCTTGTTGAGCTTGTATTGCAGCTTGTTGAACGTGCAAGTGGTGAAGTATCCCGCCAAAGCCGTCAACGGGGGATGTAAGTGAATCAATGCATCCGTTGAGGAGATTGTAATAGTTTTCGGTGAATGTAAAACCTTCGGTAGGACGTGGAGCACTTGAGCTTAGTATGTGGTGGGGTGCATCATCATCATCATCATTGTCATTCTCTTCGTCATCCTTGTCGACTGGTAAGGTTAAGAGACTCAACTCCACATTTTGCCCTTTAGTACAGGCCATCCATTGTCCACTTTCTTTGACAATTTTCATACGCTTGAGTGTGAATGTTGATGGTGTCGATAGGTCGAAGAGATACAGAAGCCTCACCATGGAAAAAAAAGTCAAAATGTTTAAAAATTTTGGTAAGAAGCATGCAGTAGGTTAGGGCTTTGATGTGTCATATAGAATTAACAAGTTTTATATGTTTGAGAGTAATGGTCGGAAAATCCAATTTACGCCCAACCAAGAAGGAATAAAAAATAAAGAGATCGAAGTTCTTAATTTCGTCTCAATGACCTTTTCAAAGAAGGATGATATGGACAATGATATTTTGTAAAACTTTACAAGATAGGATAAGTTGATTTGCACTAAGTTTGGCGAGATTTTCAAAATTTGTGCCCGTTACACGTTGACAATTGGAAACGGGATCATATCCTTCAAAAATGGAATGAGTTCTGTATAGAAAAACTTGATTTTCACATTCCTCGAGTCAGAATATAGTTCGGATAATGGATTTCATAATGATAACTTGTTTTCCTTTGATTAAGCAAGAAATATTATTCGAAATGCAACTCGAATGCATATTTTTATAAAATTCTTTCATAAGGTTGGGATAGGCACGTTCCTTCATAGTCGCTATCGAGACCTAACTCATGTTCACAAAATATTCTTCAATGTGAAATGCGGATGCTTTAAAGGTAAATTCAAAGAAATCAACATTCCTACCAATGAGAATGGGTGATTTTTTGAAGGGATTTTTTGGCTCTTGGACTTTCATATCAAATTCTTCATCGGAGGTCCGGAGGAAGGTGGAGGAGATCTTCTCACGGTACTTTTAAGTCTTTTTTCCCAAGCATTTAAACCCTATCATTGTTGAAAGGTAGGAAAAGAATGAGAAGAAAAGAAGCTATGGTTCGAATGTGTGGATTGGAAGTGATGGGCTTTTGATTTTGGGAAGGGTTTGATGATTTAAGATGGAAATGTAAAGAATTTAGAAAAGATTTGGTAAGAGAAATGGGGAAGAAAATGAGAGTGAAAAGGGATGAAGCGTGAATTTAAAATATGGAATTTCGTCGAATCGGACGTCCGGTTCACAATTCGGATGTTCGAGTTAGCAGAGTAGGGTTACGCCTATGTTCTTTTGTCAATCCGGACACGTTTTTCGGACAGTTCGGTTGGTTTGTCTGGTACATTTTTTTACATACTAAATATAATAAATATTAAATAATACCACATATAGAAATAAAATATATAAGAACACATAGTATGAGTTTAAATTAGTCATGTACTTCGAATTCATCAATAATGTCCAAATCTCTTCGCATATGTGAGAATCGATTATGCACTAGAGGTTTAGTGAAAATGTCGGCCAATTAGTTTTCCGTATTTATAAATTCTAGAACAATATCTCCTTTTCGTACATAATCTCTTAGAAAATGATGTCTAATCTCAATATGTTTCATTCGACAGTGCAAAATAGGATTTTTTTTGACAAATTTATGGCACTAGTATTATCACACATAATATGCATATGATCAAATTATAAGTGATAGTTACTAAGAGTTTGTTTCATCCATAATACTTGTACACAACAACTAACAGTCGAGATATAGTTAGATCGACGGTAGACAATGCAACGAAATTTGTTTCTTACTAAAACCATGATACAAGTTCAAAGCCTAAAAAATGATATGTTCTGCTAGTGCTCTTGCGATCAATTGCACAACTGGCCCAATCGACATCCGAACAACTAAGTAAATCAATGTGAATGCCTTTAGGATACCAAAGGCCAAAGGTTCTAATGCCACTAAGATATCTAAAAATTCTTTTTACGGCACTAAGGTGTGATTCTTTAGGATTTGATTTAAATATAGCACATAAACACCACTAAACATAATATTGGGTCCACTTGTGGTTATGTAAAGAAGGGATCCGATCATACCTCGATATTTAGTTATATCAACGGAAGTACCTTTATCTAATTTTATGGATGTGCTCATTGAAGCTTCCATGGCTTCAAGTCTTCCATTTCAAACCTCGCGTATATCCAATATATATTTATTTTGACTAATGATTATTCCATCACTAGTTTGCTTAATTTGAAGTGTAAAGAAGAATTTGAGTTCTCCCATCATACTCATTTCAAACTCTTTGCTCATATATTTAGAAAATTGTTCACATAGAAAAATATTAGTTGCATCAAAAATAATATCGTCAACATAAATTTGAATGATAATCATATCATTCATTTTTGTTTTGATAAAGAGTGGAGTATCCCCTTTTTCTATTGAAAAATCGTTTGAAAGTAAACATTTGCTCAATCTTTTATACCAACATCTAGGAGCTTGCTTTAAACCGTAAAGAGTATTTCTAAGTTTAAAACATAATTCGGATACTTGTGATCTTTAAAATCGGAAAGTTGCTCTATAAAAACTTCATCTTGAATAGTCATTTAAAAATACACTTTCAACATTCATTTGATAAAGAGTGAATCTTTTATGGGAAGCAAATTGCAAGAAGCGTGTGAATATATTTTAATCTAACAACAGGTGTGTAACGCTCCGACCCACATGAACCGAAACATTACTAGAACAATTGTGATTTAGTCATAGACATAAAATTTATATAACAATTTAGTTTAATAAACTATGATTTCCATGCATGTACCAATTATTGACGTGAACACTTTAAGCAGTAAATAAAAATATGATGTTTTGCTTTTCCTTCTCAAGCGACAAATGTCAAAATGAATTCGTTTACATAGTTATCAATCTCGAAACTTCACGATATTTTAATGGAAGGTAGGAAACTTTTTATAGTATGACATACAGGAGCGGAGCCAGGATTTTTGGTCGGGGG
>CAIGRT010090764.1:0-13368 GCA_903798405.1 Fraxinus platypoda
TCAACAACTCATCGCCACGCTCACCATCGCCAGATCCAACATCACCGCCGCACCTCTACCTGCACAACCAAAACCCTCGCCCCCCCCTCCCCAACAACACCAAAACCACCCAAAACCACCACAAACAGCATCAACACCACCACCACACCCCAGGCAGATTCACCATCATCGCCAAAGTTGAAAACCACTGCCGCTCTCAAATCTTCTTACACGGGATGACGTCGACGCCGACGCTCGTGTCTCTGTGGTGTCATGGTGCAGTCGTGCTGACGCCGTAGAGAGAGGGGGGAGAAAGATGTAGAGAGAGGAGGGAGAAAGGAAAATAATTAGGGTTTGGTAGGATAGATGTAGGGTTTGGGTGGATAGAGGTGGGTATATAGATTAATTTAGTTTTAAAATATTATTATTAATGTTTAAATGTTTAATTATGATCTGATTTTTTTAAAAATAAACTTTAAATCTGATTTGAAATGTTAACTCAAAAATTCTGATTCCATGTAATTTCCACTTTTTCATTTCCTCTTGCAGGACAAGATCAAAGCAAAGAAACAAAACAGTAGAAAGAAACCAAAACCCACTATTAAAATGGCCCATTAATGATAGGTTTGTTTATTTCCTCTTGCAGGACAAGATCAAAGCAAAGAAAACAGTACAAAGAAACCAACAATAAATGGCAAGCAAATAGCACCGCCGTGGAACACCGTTATAGCCACCCTCTTCATCAAGAAGTCTATCCTCTTCAATGGCATCAAATTCTTTCCAACCTTTATCCGCATTTTGGTGGTGGTGATGCCGTCTCGACCCATTACTCGATTTATGTGATCTCGACCTCAACGAGCCGGAGTATCTGGTGGAGGAGGAGCCCCCGACGTGGCGGCCCGGTGACCCCATCAGACTTAGAATCGGCGTAGAATGGAATGAATTCGTATTCTTTTCTCCATCGTGAGAATCCCTTGACGGACTTTGTACGTAGTACACCACCCAATTTGGCCACGACGGGCCCAAACTGGGCACTTCTGAATCTGCTTTTGCATGCATTAACATTGTCGTTTTTTTGCCGTGATATTTTCAGTTTCAGACAAAGGATTTGAAGAAGAAGAACAACAACAGTTGACAATTAAGCTCATGTTTGTCTTCCTTTCTTTTAAAACTTTTTTTTTTCTAAATATTCATTTTAAACCACATATTTACATAATAAAATATTTTATACGTAAACTCAAAACTTTTTCTTGCATTTTAATTACACATTTTCAAAAAAATCACTATTCAAAAATAATATTTTTCCAAAAAATAGCCACCAAACAACGGCTAAATGTGTGTGATAGATCTTGAATGGATGGCAGCTAGTTTGAGGAAGTCTAGGAAGTCAAAACAAAAGCAACGGCTCTTTGCATGGAGTCGAAGCCATATTTGTCGTTCTACTATGGCTTTTCTCTTTTGCAGCTATTATTGATTTTAGTTCTCATGCTTATTATTATTATTTTTTTTTAGCTTAATTTGGTTAAGTTTCATTTTTACGTTGGGACAAATGACTTTCTTCTTAGGCCTTTGAGGGGAAATGTATTGAGTTAATATATATGAAAAATCAACTTTGAGTCAATTTAAGTGATTCGTGTAAGGTATTCGTGAAAGTGAAAATGAAAATGTGAAAAAGTAACAATCTCTGCCAAGTTTATCTGAAAAAGGTCACAGTATATCCCATTTAATTCATTTGGAACAATTAACTAGATGCGTACATGTGTTTTTGAAAATTTAAATATATGAATTTAAACTTTGTTTTAATTAAAAAGTGACATAATGTAATATTTTATTCGTGTGTTTTTGCATGAGTTATTTTACGAAAAATTAAAAGTCATTTTTTGAAAAAGTCACATACAATTTCATTTGTATTCTTTTGCTGATTTTATGGAGGCAAATAGAGACAAGATAATGAATATAAAAGTGACATAATGATTGAAATTATAGTTGCAACAGATTGCACATACAACAAACTTTTTATAAAACATAAATGTCACTTTTTTGTTAAACAAGTTACACATTATATCATTTTTTAAGAAGCTGAGTTTTGACACTACTGAAAAGAGACTAAGATGTCATTATTGTCACTTGTATGTAATACCATAGTGTATCCTTAAATTCACATATAAGCATTGAAAGAGCCAAGTTATTTCAATGCTAAAAAGTATCATAAAAAAGTGACATATCATGTCCATTTAAACCAATATTCTTGTGATATGATTAACTTTTAATCCCATAAAAAGATAAAAGAAATACTATTAAACGAAAAGTGATAAGAAATTTAAAAAAAAAAATACTGAAGGAGACAACAAAAGAGAGAGAGAGAGAGAGAGAGAGTGAGTGAGTGAGTGTGAGAAAAACTCAAGAAAGTGATAAAATCTCAGAAAAAAAAAAAAAGAATAAAGTGACAAAATCATTTTGGGCGTAATTAATACGAAAATTTGTAGTTCTAATCAATTTTAAGGGTATTAATCTAATATTTTATGAGAAAATTCCGTATCTAAGAGATTAAATATGAATCATTTCAAAACTAAAAAACAAGGTTTAAAACTTTAAAAATCAGATATTAATTAAACTTTATTTTTGGAATAATTAAATAAAAAAAATTTTAATTTAATATATTAAAGTTATAATTCTATAAAATTTGATCACAAATTATTGAATTAATTGGTCACAAATTATTTCTCGATCACAAAACAAAAATTTTATAGGTCAAATTAATTCTCAGTCACAAATTTATATGTCACTATTTATTCATCGGTCACAAATAACAAATTTTATAAGCCAAAAGTTATTTAATGATCATAAATTATTAAATTAATAGGTCAAAAGTTATTTTTTCAAACAACTTAATAAATTGTGAGTTACAATCACATTTTTTAGGTCACATATTATTCATTGATCACAAATTAACCAATTTATTGGTCACAACCAACTAAATAATTAGTTAGAAACACCCTCACTCCACAACACACCACCACCACCACCAACACCAACACTACCACCATCACCATCACCGCCACTGCCACTGCCACTGCCACCTCACCAACACCACCACCAGCTGCAAAACATTACTACCGCACCTCACCGCACACCACCATCGCACCACCACCAAAACGTCAATCATAGCACTACTAAAAAAACACCAAACAAAAACAAAAAAAGAAGAACAGATCGGGGGCTGATTCTCCATCACATCAACAGTAAAAATGCATTCTTACCTTCAAAATGTGCATCAATTGGGGGCTGAAAATAGGTTTAGAGTGAGATGGAGTGGGGAGGGACAGAGGGTGGAGTGGGTAGGTAAATTAATTTAATTTGATAATATTATTATTTAAAATTAAAAAATTAAATTATCACCTGATTTTTGCAAAAAAAGTTGTAAATCTTATTTTTGAAAATGAAACTTAAAATCGGCATGGTGTAATTTTCATTTTAGTTTTTGTGCCCTTTTTCTCTATTATTTATCTTTATATTTACATATTAATCTATTTTATCCCATGAAAACAGACACGTAAGCAATCCATGTGCCTTTTTCGATGGTCAAGTGGATAAAAATTGTTTACGAGAAACTAAATTATGACAAATTTGAAAGGTGGAATACAAATCTTACTCAAAAATTAAATTTGGGCTCATTTGCTCCGAATTTGAAAGATTAAGGGCAAATCGTATCCAAACAAAAGATCAAGTTGGCCATTTTGTTTCTCTTCGTTAATATTCTTAACAAAATAGCGGCAAAGATAAAACAGGCAAACAATTAAATTGGAATTAGTACTATTAAACCTGTGTTTGACAACCATTAAAATAACTCTTTTTTTTCTCAAACTCATTTTCAATCATATTTCAAAATAAAATATTCCACACGTAAATCCAATTTTATTTTTTTTAACCACATTTAAAAAGGAAAAAAAAAAAAAAAAATCACTACTCCAACCCTCATTTCCTAAAAACCTATGTTAATTAGAGTTACTAACGATCCACATCGTGGACAAATACGATCCGTTTCTTTTCATGTTCATCTTGATCTAAATGTTTTCGAAGTATTTCTTACATAAAATGTTCTTATTCTTAAAAAATTTGGAGCGTTCATCCACTTCTTTTTGAAGTAATTCATTGGGGAAAAAAAAATTCAATCAAGTGGAGTGCATAATGAACAAGCAGGCAGTTGGGTATAATGAATGAGATGCTTTTTTCTTGGATTTCCTTTTCAAAAGGAGTGGTCTTTAAGCACAAGTTGGATTATCCTTGAGGGCCAGTCCCATATTGTAAAAAGGGAAAAATTATGAAGACAAACATACAGACAAATAGAGATATGTACAATATTATGAAAAGTACTGAGGAACTAATTGTTCAGGCACCTTTCTGTGGCAGTGTTTCGAAGGCCGAGACCGTGTTCTCGAACTTGATTCGATGCAGTGGCGCGCCACTTTGCTTGATTGCACAAGCCTGCTTGTCCTCTAATGGGCAGCGAGCTTTCAACATTGAAAATACATGGTTATTCAGTCGTCTTGCTTTCTTCATAGCTTCTAATAGGACTTCCGAACTCTGTTAAAAAAGACAAGAAATTAGTTAAAAATTTGAGAACTAACCTGATCAAATGGCGAAGAACATGTAAATATATCCCTTTCTATAGATGTTTGTACAAGTGAAGCAAGCATGAAACAAAATTTTCTACGAATTTGTAGCCTGTCTTTCGTTACAGATTGAACCTTAACCACTAACTCCAAGAACAATAATAAGCAAAATAAAATCAGAAAAATGTAAAAGAAACACAGATTTATAGTGATTGACCCTCAGAAGTCAGAAAATGGTACCCACGAAGATATTCTTTATATATCGTAGGATATCAAGTTTATCCTTGATCAAGGAGAATAACTCTACACAGTCCAACATTTTCGGGACATAGATTGTTCAGTTCACCAAAAACTGATAGTTCAATCAATCAGAACTGTTTAGAAGAACAAATGCAAAGGCAATCACAATATATATAATATGAGATGACAGCCCCTAAAACCGATTACTTATCTGTCCAACACAACAGAAATTTGTATGCCATGGTACCTTCCAGACGACTTGTTTCAAATAACTGACTTAAAATAAGGTTGCATTCACCGCATTCAAAAGTATAGTAACTGTAGGTTATATTTCTAAGGGCTAGCAAACCTTCTAAAAAATGGTCATATTATATTGGTAAAATTCTTTACAATAATGTTCTCACACTAGCAGAAATGCAAGATTATTCAGAATCTCTTATTACTATGCTTTTGCACATCTCATGCTCTAAGAAGAATAAATAGGTTTTTATGGCAGCAAGACACACATTATTTTAGCTCTATTAAAATTATAATTTATTTTTCTCCCTCTTCTTATCAATCACATATTCTCCAATAAAATAATATTACACGTAAATCCAAAACTTTTCCTTATTTTTTAACCACACATTCTCCAAAAAATTACTATTCTAAAATACATTTTTTTCCCAAAATCTAACTAAAATGGAGGCCAAACAAGGGCTAAACATTATGTCACAGCATGCAAAGTAGTTCAAAGATGTTTTTCTGAATCTTGTTTCTTCAATAAAAAATGTAATAATGTGAAAAATGATAAGCAGAAATACCTTCATAGAAGTTAAAGAAAAAGATATTTTTCCAAGATGAAAATTGTAGCTAGATTTACTCGAAAACTATACAAAGAATATCACTTCGTATTATCAGAAGTTCATTGTTAAATATTTGCGGACAGATGAACATAAAAGAAAATCATTTTACCTGGACAATATGAAGATTCTTATGGGTTGGTGTGACTTCTACTACCTCAACCTCTGCAACATTGAGGACTTGATGTGAAAAGTCGAAAAGTTCAAAATGCAACTGTTGGCCAAGAAGGTAGATTATTGTACAACCACCCCAGGCAACTGAATCACCCAACACTTCACGATTGCTCGATTGTGCCTGAATGGCTTCCTCAAGGTATTCCTGTGGTTAAGAAATATATTTAGATCAACGGCAGCAAGAAATCGACTTTTGTTATTAATAACTACACATATAAATGACAACAAACAAGAGAAAACAAATAAGTTATTCTGCTCATCTGTCTTTAACGGAATCCAAGAGATTGAATACAATATGTTTCAATTATTTAGAGTTTATTTTAATCTCTTACTATCAATATTCATTCACAACATTTTCCTAATACTAGGACTCGTAGACAACTTAAATTATAATCTACTTTATGAATTCCTAATCAATTTGTTAAATATTAATTCTAAAACTCCTTGTAGACCTATATAAATAAGGCCATGTTTAGGTTTTTTGTACCTTATGTTGGATTGACTATTAAATTGATATATTTCCTAGCAAATATTGCAAATTCCTAAATTACCAAGCCATCTAAAGCCGTAAAAGTGGTCCCAACAATGCAATTAGAAGTTACAACCAATAGCTAATGCAATTTGCGAAGACTCTTAAAAAGATCAAGATACTGTTACTAACGCAATACTATTTGGTGTCCCTAATCAATTTCGAATACTTATGAGCAATGGTTCAAAGCGAGAGCAGAAAAAGTGTTAAAACATATCCTACAATTAGGAGCTAACTAATACTATAACAAGACTGAAGATAGAAGAAACAAATAAGAACAGAGTCTTACGATTTGGAGGCCGCTATATATACGATAAAAATCTTTTGAAGTTGTAATGTCAACAAACCCTGTCTTGGGAACTGCACTCCATTTACTACAGTATTTCTCTAAAGCTGCACTTGTGAAAGCAAGTGCGTATTCCAGCACACTTCCAGCATTAATGTTGGTCTTATATAACAAATCTGTAACAAATTTAAAACAGAATAATTGATGGGAGGGGAAACAGTAAAGAAAAAATATCACTGATACTAATTTATAAGAGGTAAATGGAAAACAAAAGCATCGTTGCCAAAAACTACCTTCCTCAACCGTTAACGGAGATCGGAACAGGCTAAACAGGAGTATTGGAGAGGGCTCCACCTAGATTTATATCTAATGGATCAACTCATGCTTATGTCTTTATAATATTAACGTCTTTGGGTGGATTTCCTCCTTGCTACCTCCCTTTCTTTCATATTTTTAATGCCACAATTGTCTCTTCTGTTAAATCATTTTTTATTTCTTTCTTTTTATTGGTCAGCATGAGTCCATGTCAAATTCTTTTTTGAAGTTCATTCTTTTGTTTAAAGGGGACACATCCAGAATTAAAAGAATGCTGAAATATTACTGGAAATGTAAATAGAGATGTTGACAGTTCCAATGAAAAAAGATGTTTATCAAGAATATACTCCTTAAACCATGAAGTACATTGACATGAAATAGAGTATCGATTTGCAGTTCCATCAATAAATTATTTTTCACCATTGTCCTTTGTGTTACTGTATCCAACTTTATCATATTTTTAACATGAAATGAGTATGAAGAATGAGAAACTAGCAAAAAATGATAAAAATATCTCCATGTCATAATTCAAGTACCTTTTAAGTCAGTTGTATTTATAGACAAACAGATCCCATGCCTCTCTATAAATTATTTTAGCGAAATAATTTTTTACAGACATCAAAGGCGCTTTCGCTTCATTTAATTGAACCCTTGAAAATTCTTAACTATTTCCATTGCCTGTCATTGTAGACACAATTGTCAAGTAGACGTCAAGATAGTGAATAATTACATACCAGCAGCTTGTGCCTGTCTTGACAGCACTCGGAATACTGACGGATTTGAGAAGTGAAGATTTGATGAAGTAACAGAAGCTACAGATTTGAAGAGAGTTACAATCGGGCTCTCGTCACCATCCTGGGATTGCATGATTTGCCCATCTGCACCAGGAATCAAACCCAGCCAAGGCGCAGTTTGCAAGAATTGGCTAGTATCCAATTCTCTCTATTTAACAAGTGAGACTAGAAGTATAAGAAGCTACATTTTGAATGAACTTTCATGAAGTTTGCATAACAAAGTACTAATCAATTAGAAGTCTGAGATAGTTATGACCGGAAGCAAATAGAAACATCTCCGCTATTGAATAAAAACGATGTTTTAATCAAAAAGAAAGTGATGAATAAGCAGGGTCATGGAGATCCAATTAGATATATTACAAGAAGACATTCTAAGTTTAGAGTTTTATTTTAGGAAGAGTAATTTAAGGTTTTATTTTATAGATTTTCTAGGATTTTATTAGTTGTTTCCTACATGAATTAGATTAATTTAAACCCTATATAAAGGGAATGCATGCATTGTAATAGTTAAACTTAATTATTAAATAAAGTGATATTTTCTCCCCCAATTTCTTCTCTTGGCTTCTTCCCTTTCTCCTTCTCTTCTCCTCTCTTCTCTGTCCTATAATTCAGGTTCTTGTTCTTTACATCCTACGTCAATTTGGAAACGAGGCTGGTGCTCTCCTATGACCGCGTCGTTCTTTTTACATGCATATGGCAGGACGGTAATTGCAGCTGATACTCAACCCACACAGACCACCAGTTGTCCAATTTCCCAACCCGTAGACCAAACTCCAGCATCACAGCAACTCACCATGCACAACACACATAGGCACTCTTATAACTACACCCTCCATAGTATCCAATTGTTCAACATCAAGCCGATTATTATCTTTCTATGGAAATTTTTGAAACCACAAACTATAATACTAGGAGTCATATTAAAAATGTGGACCTCGATGGTCATGCTAATCCCGAGACATTCTTGACTGGCTCGAGAAACTAGAAAAATTCTTTAACTTTCACAATTTGAGTGACTTGTATTTGTAATGCTAGTGTGTCACTTATAGGATGGACTAGTCATTATAGGGAATAAGTCTTATGTGATGTTTATCGCCTAGGTCAACATCACAATTTGTAGGATGAGATAAAATGAACAAGTAATAAATATGCCTGTCTATTATCGAATTAAATAGCTAGATCAATTCTTTTGCATTGTAGGCAAGGTACGTCCATTGTTACCGAATATCTGACCCATTTTGAAGAGCTATTAAACAATTGTGATGTTTAGAAGCTCCTCATGTCATAGCTTCTGGATTTTTCGATAATTTGAATCCTGAGATCAAGTATGACGACATTCCCGTATTTAAATCCTTTGATGAAACTTACTGCCAGGCAATACTAATGGATATATCCTTCCATCTTTACCAAGCATGTCATAAACTAGGCATAAAACCTCCTTCTAGACAATCACATCCCAAGTTTAGTTGTGAGTGAGGTTGTGTTAGTCCTCTCCAAAAACTCCACCTACAACTTCCCTGACTACAGATAAGCTTCACTTCATTCGAGATACTGTTCTTGTGTCCAACACTTGTTTATTTGTTCCTAAACCTGAGTGTTCTCATAGTCTTGCTAACGTATATGTAGATTATTTGTGTCCACATTATATTCTGGTTTGGAAACCTATTTTGGATATACCAGGATAAGAAAATGAAGGTTTTTTTGTTAAGCCTATAGAATATTCAGATAGAAAGGATGAGAGCTTTGAACATTGCTTTTGTGTCCCTTCTCATGATCACATCTTTAGTAGACCCAGTTAACAGTAACACGGCTAAGGAATTAACTAAGGAGTTATCACCAAAGCCAGAATCCACATGTCCTCGACTTAATGTCAAAATTTTTAATGCGTACTCCTTTGTGTAACTTCGCATTGATTTTGTCATATCATTACCTTAATTGATCGATTCTTCTTGGGTTGCAATGTTTGCTGAGGTAATTATTCACTTGCACACTTTTTCTAATAATATTAGACTATTGCCTACTTATTACCATCACAATATTTCGTTTCGACTTTTCTTAACCCTATATGTAGTTTTCATGCATAGATTAAACAATTAATTTATTTAATTAATGAAATTTATGAGCTTGCTTTTGATGTGCATCATCAACATAGATACTTCGGGAATTTTTAAGCTTTTTGAAATATCTTTTGGCATGGTATACTAAACGCATTTAGAATTATTTTTTATTTATTTTTTAATAACTTACTTGAAATAATTTGTTTAACTGGCCATTGCACTTAAATAAAAGTTTTCTTTTCATTATAGCAGAACTTTTTCTTAATGGGGCCCATTTGAGCCTATGATGTTGCAATCATATATTTCTGCACAACAGTCTATTGTGCTAGTGCATTGTTCTCATATGTAGATTTTGTTGAAGTTTTTGTGATGAGTTGCACTCATTGTTTCTATTTGGAGTTCATTGTCGATATTTGATTCGAATGAAAGATCGTCACCCTTGGTCACATGATATTATTGAGGATAACTTTCACATTCGGTTGTCATTGTTTGGTCAGTATGGTTATTTGTTCGAGAACAAGATTGGCCTCCTTGGATAAGAAGTTGTAGTCTACCTTGTCGAAGTCGAGTTCCTTCAGTCAGCGAGAAATGATGGGGATCCTATTAGATTTATTGTACGTAGATTTTCCTAGTTTCGAGTCTTATTTTAGAAAGAGTACTTGGGGTTTTATTTTAAAGTCTTTCTAGGATTTTATTACTTGTTTCCTACTTAATTAGATTAATTTAAACCCTTTATAAAGGGAGCTTATGCATTATAATAGTTAGACTTGATTATTGATCTCTCCAATTTCTTCTCTCCGCTTTTCCCCATCTCCTTGTCTTCTCCTCTTTTCCCTTTCCTATAATTCCGGACAGTGTCAAAATAGCAATCTTTTACTTGGTTCCAGAAGCTAATTTTTCAGAAAAAAAAATATTCAACTTCTTCCGTCAAATCTGCAGCTTCTAGTACTCCCTAATAAAACCATGATTGCATATGAAATAAGGGCCATTAGCAATTTACCATGACAATATCGAGCAGACTCATCCAGTATAACACACTTCCAATTTCCTTTATTCCACGAAGAGCATCTGCTTTAAGTTCTGATTTGGAATGCCAGCAATGAAGATGCTCTTTAACAATCCTCATACAACCTAAGCATAAGAATAAGAATGATCAAGCAATGAAACATGAAGAAAAGACAAACCCTATAAACACAAAAACAAATGCAACCACTGAAATTCGTAGTTGGGCTTTTATCTAAACAGTTACTAAATATGCTCCCCAACAATGTCATAGATAAGCTAATCTTTGTGTTATGTGATTAATAATTCAACATCAACATATTAATAGCACCAGCGAACAACAATACTGACCATAGGAAAATATATAATATAACTTCCTCAAGTACCATAAGAAAAACAGAACCTCCAAGAGCCTCAAGAGATAATAAGAATGGCATCAAGGCTCTTTTATACTTATAATAAGAAAAAAATATTCCATCATCAACTGAGAAGGGGTAAAGCCTTGTAAACATGTCGAAAAGGAGACCACGTAAATGCAATGCCAGTAAATATATGCCTAACTTGTCAATAAAGCAATCCAGAAGTGCAGGTAATGTACCACAAGTCCTTCATCGGAACATGTCCTTTCATAAAATTTTGATATTGTGAAGTGAACGACAAATCCTTTAAATAATTACATATACGCTTTTCCTTATACTTTATGATAAACAAGAAGCTGAGAAAATCCCTTGAAAAAAATAAAATAAACAAATAATTTCTCTTTTAATATCTAAAAACTGGGATCTACAATTATGCCAACAATGGCAGAATGCATAAAGAACTCATAAATACCATCTATAGTACTAATAGAGGAATAAGATGCCTTTGAAATTAACAATCTAAAACCATTTACCTGCCATACCACCATCAAAGGGAAGTAATCCAATAGATTTTGGTAAAGCCTCTTGCAGTCCAGCGATCATTGGTTCTAGGGTAGTTATCTGAAATAGTAATAGCAAAAGGTTGGAATATAACTTCTTTTGTACGTTATACATATATAAACATGAAATTGATCACAGAAATATGACTGCTAAACGCTTCAATGTGAGGTAAACGAGTAATACTTCACAGGATTATTAGTTTTGTGTTTTATAATGAAACAAGGAAATTAGCACAAATATCAAATAGGGCAATACTGAGAGAACAAATGTTCCAAAACTAAATTGAATTTATATGGTGGCAGCTAAATGCCAAGACAGCTTTACTAAAAACAGTAAAAAGTAGTGAAATTCGAAATAGTATCATCTCACAGGTTCATATCATCATTATCATCCACACACATCAACCATCTCCTTAGAAGCAACTTCATGTAGTGCTTGTTTGGGGGAAATTATAATGAGATTATAATGAAAAAGAGTAGTGGGTCCCACGAAATGTGTGATAATAAATGGGTAGTAGTTGTAAATGTGTGATGAAATTAATGTTTGACTGCAAATTAAAATGAGATTATAATTTTTTACAAACAAGCACGTAGTAACTATATTTTACTTCCAATCTAGAAGTACCAATAACCCGAGGGATATTTTGACGATAATTTGCGGAATGAATTTCTCGTCCCTCTTCTTGACTTTTATAGAAATATTACAAGATATTTTAGGATACACTATACATGGAAACTAACTATTGTTTACATGGTAATTACCTAATTAGCTAATATCAATAATATTCTAATACTCCCCCTTAAATTGATGTTGGCGAGTCCACAAACATCAATTTGCTGACTAGATAATTATGACGGTGGTGAGTCAGGGATTTGGTGAAGATATCTGTGGCTTGGTGAGTAGTGGAAACATGGGGAAGAGCTATGATCTTGGAGTCATAGGCGTCCCGAATATAATGACAGTCCACTTCAATATGTTTGGTGCAATCATGATATACAGGATTGGCCGCAATCTAAATGGCACTAGTATTGTCACCATGAAGAGGCGTAGGCTGTGATTGAGAGAAACCAAGTTCTGCAAGGAGACCACGCAACTACACAACCTCAGAGCATGCAGCGGACATAACTCGATATTCAACCTCAGTGGAGGACTTAGAAGCACATTCCTGTTTCTTACATTTCCAAGAAATGAGGGCATTACCCAGAAAGACACACCACCCAGTAGTAGATCGACGAGAATCTGAACAACCTGCCCAGTCAGCATCACTATAGGCTGTGAGCTCAAGAGACGACCCTCGAGGGAAGAAGAGTCCACGATGAGGAGTCTCAATAAGATAGCGAATAATGCGACGAACAGCTACCAAATGAAGATGACGAGGGGCGTCCATAAACTTGCTTACAGTATGAACGGCAAAGGAAATATCCGGACGTGTGATGGTGAGATATATGAGACTACCCACCAACTTCTGATAAAGAGTCGGATCAGAGAGAATATCCCCTTCATCTTTTCGATATTTAACATTAAGTTCCAAAGGTGTATCAACCGATGAGGCTTCAGACAAATCACCCAACCGAATCAAGTCTTGAATATATTTAAGTTGATTCAAGAAGATACCAT
>CAIGRT010090778.1:0-12336 GCA_903798405.1 Fraxinus platypoda
GGCTTTGGTTCTCATTATAACACACAAGTGTATTGAGTTCTCTGATTCTCTTCTCTTTTCTCTCTTTTCACAACATATCTTTTATCTTCTCGGGTCAATTTTTTTCTATGATGTCGAATTAGAAGACACTCGTAACATTCTAACTTAAAAACCCTTATTTCGTTGGTACGACACCTATATTACATCTTCAAAATATCACGAAAATGAATTTTCTCTACTTCAATCTTTACTTTATGCCACGCTAACTCCACTATTGTCAGAATGAGTGGAGCAAATTATGGGAATCTCTATAGGAACTAGTCTCTTAGATTTTGCACATAAGAGATGAAGACACACTCCTAGGGCTATGGGGAAAGATGTATATTTGATCTCTTGCTTTTTAAAAAGGCGACTTAGGTAATAAATTTTTATTTCTTTTCCTTTCCTTTCCTTTCTCATTCTTATGTTCCAAGAAAATTAAAACTGAATCATCTGAAAGTTTATATGTACAATATCAAGGCCTCCCCATCCCTTGGTGACATCAAAACTTCTCGGGTCAACTATGAATCCTTAGCAATATAAAATTATCTTACCGCAGTTGGTAAATGTTAACGAATGGATAAATAAAATCAAGAAGACCTTCAATCCACATTAAGCACGGTTTGGCTACTAAAGAAGTCAAGGATAGAAATACTAGAAATATAAGGGCATGATGCCACACTTTATTATGAACTACAGCCAAAAATAATAATCTCCAAGCTCCAAAAGCAATGTCCCATTAAGTTATAGCTCTCAAAAAATAGAGCTATAAGCCTATAACCACATAAATCAAACTGTATGTGGGCAGAAAAGAAAAAGAAAAAATCAACACAAAAGGACCACTAAACATATTTACACGAATGCAACAAAAGTTCTTGACAAACTTTAAATCACATCAACAAATCGTTCTTGTCTAACCTCCCGGATTAAACGAGACGAGCTCGTTTCACTGAACTTGTGCAGGATCTTTATCAGCAAATGTGCTTTTTTGCTAGCGTGAGACGTCCCTTCAGCCAAAAGAGCGTAAAGGGTAGACATGAGACGCTCGTCTTTTGCCAGAAAAGACACAACATCGACTCCACAATTGATGCATAGAGAATATAGAACCGAAACACAATACTCTTTCCCGGCTGGTGATGTTATCGACTGCAGCAATTTCATGATCGTGGGTAATCCCGAGGCCTGCATAATCGCAATGGATCCATCTATACTTTCTGCCAGCGTAGCAAGAACTGCTAATGTATCTGTTTTGAGTTCGGCTTTATCAGATGAAGAAACTAATAATTCTAACAATAATGGTACTGTCCCGGCTTCAAGCACGCTCTGATGATTCTTCTGGTCGAGCAATAATCCGAAAATAGCCACAACCGCGTTCTTTTTCCCACACGTGGTCCCTTCTCTGATGATATCTAACAAGGATGGGATCGTCTCGCGTTGTTCTCCAATCAACTTGCGGTATTCATTATCTGATGAGAGATAAAAAATTGTTGCAGCTGCAATTTGCCTAGTTTCTAACTTCAGTCCATCTTTAAGCAGTCTAAGAATAAACTTCAATCCCCTGTTTTCGATGATTTCTTTCTTGCCAGTCGAATCTTTCGATAGCTTTAGCAAAGCAGAAATCGCATTTTCTTGAGTCGAAGGATCGGTCGAAGTAAGCAATTTCACGAGTGGCGGTATAGTGCCTGTTTCGATCAAACAAGACCTGTTGAATATATTCGACTTAGTCAGCAACCGAATTTCATACGCAGCCTTGTTTTTCTGATAACTCGACCCACGATAAAGCCTCCAGACGAGAAATTCAGCTAGAAACTTCATAGCTTCTGCATAAGATGGACTCCCTGGTGAAATAGTCCTTGATATATCGCGGTTTTTCATTCTTGATTTAGACAGAGAAATTCCATATTCCGCACAAAATTGTTGAATAAGGTTGCGCAGACTGGTATTAGGCACCAACTCCGTGCTTGTTAGCTTCTCCCCGGTTTTAGGGCAGCTCAAATTCCCAGATTTCAGCCATTTTTGAATTGAAGCACGATCATATGTTTGCCCGGTTGGGATTATCACCGGATCAGTCATCAATTCGTACGAAATAGGACAGCGAAAATCCTCAAGATTCAAACAACTTAGCATTTCCAGATTACTTTTAACTTCTGATTGATCAACATATCGAAAATCACAATCCTCGAACAGAACTGCCCTGCAGTAATTCAAGAACCCGACCAAACTGCTCAACAAATGTACTTCCCTCGCATCACTTTTCGAGTACTCCATGGAAATCTCTTCCTCTAAGAATTTGATTTCCCTATGACAATCTGCCCATGTGCTAATATCTAGATAATCAAGAATTTTCTTGATTATGCAAGGTTCAGGCTCGAATTTATTCTCGAATTGATTTAAGATCAAAATCACTCTCTTCAGAGCATTTTCGTCTTCTTCATCGAGCTCCATTTTCACTTTCCGTGCTTGCTTCGATAACAATTCGACCAACTCCTTAACTTCATTCGATACATCAATTGATCGTAATGGAAGAACATCAAGAGCAGTAGCAATAGCCCGAATTATATCCCGGAATTGATTCGACACAAAATGTGCTTTCATTAGGATCCAAATTCTTGCATCCTCACGCGTGCAATCTTCCAACAAGAACTGTATTTTTTGAAAGGTAGAGTGAAGCTCAGACAAGCTAAGAACAACAGAGTCCAAAACTTTAGGCCTATGTTCTTGTATATCCTCGAAAAACATTAAAAGAATTGACACTTGGCGAAAAATTTCACGGGCATTTTTTCGTTGAGATGCGACGAATTTGGATTGGTAACTACATATGTTATAAGAAAGATTGATCAAAGATTGCAAAAGGGTCGCCGGAGATATGCCTTCACAGGGATGAACCGCCGGAAATTTCAGAATCCGGCGATTATTTCGATCAAATTTTTGTATCATTTGATGAAAGATAGATTAAAGATTTTTTTTGTGTAAAAAATTCTGGGTTATCTTTGAACTAGATTTGTGGTGCTTTATAACTGAAAATGGATGGCATTTGAAATTTCAGTTGGTGTCTATATACAAGATTTTGACCAGATGACACTTGTGGGATACGTGGCAAAAATGTATGCGTTGTTTGATTGATTCTATAATGGCTGACTGATTGATACAATGATTTGTACTTTGCTTTCGGAATTACTAGACACGTGTAGTGACACGTGGGGTAAACTGGTTGGGTGATGAGGTTTCTTGGATACTGCAGGGTTTAGGTTTTAGGTTTGGGTTCTAAGGCTTTGTTTGCTATCAAATAAATTGTGAAATAAGTTGGTGAAGGAAAAGGGTAAAAAGTTGTGTAGAAAATGATCTACAATCTTCAATTTTAATTAGTCGATAACTCTACGATATTCACGTTCGTATTGAAAAGGAATGGATAAAAGTCACAAAAATCCCAATCCATATTAGGACTCTCAAAGATGTTTCAATCCAATTTAAATTGGGACTATCCAAATGAGAGTTAATATTTTTAGGAATTCTATATTCGACCAACTATTTGGTTGGCCTTCTACTAGTTGGATTGCATATGATTCAAACTCTAACGGTTGATTTTTTTTTCTACATATCGAATGTAAAATAAATTTAGAATTATTTCAGTTATACTTCTTATTAATTTAGAAGAAAGATAATTCCTAAATTCTTTTAAACCAACTCTTATGTTATTCTTATAGGAAGGACAAATAAGTGGAGAAAACGTAAATTGTAAAAATGAGATTTCCGGAATCTTGTCCAAAAATAATTAAAAATTATAAAGTTAAAAGAAAAAATTTAAGAAAATATCGTACACAAAAAATTAACAGATTTATTCTAACCCACTTCGTTTTTCTTGAATAAATTGTAAGTGTGGCCTCGAAGTTAAGAAACGTCAAGTAAAAAGCATAAGAACTTCCAGTATTGTTAACGACAATACACAACTAGAAATTCTCTTGATTTCCATTACCCTTTCCTCACAATTGATTTTTTTCTCTTGCCAAACAGGCCCTTGGTGTAACCTAAAATTTGTAGAAATTAATTGTTGTTTATGATAAGGTGATTAAATCAGTTAACACGTGGATTAAGTATACTAAACTTGTACCCTGTGGTTACCATTAAGATTGAAGCAACTTCGGCCGACAGTGACACAGACTTGAAATGTTAATTTGTCTTTCAAACTTCATTTTGCGTGTGTTTTCAGATCGTTAAATCTTAATACAACTATGCCTCTATTTGATGGCGAAGAAAAAAAAATATGTTTTGAATAGTAATTTTTTGAAAAATGTATGATTAAAAAGTAGGAAAAAATTTTGAGTTTAAACGCAAAATATTTTATTGTATAAATGTGTGGTTGAAAATTAATAGTTTTGTTTGAAAGGGAAACAAATAGAGACATTTCAAGATGTTTGTGAATCGATTGCTCTTAAAGAGCTTATACATTAGTTTATGGGTTCCTCGTGAATCATAATAGATTTTTGTTATCTGTTTTGTACTGAACGATAGTGATGGAATTGTGCTAGAGCTAGATTGGAAGAATCCTACTAGAATTGAAGTTCGTAAAGATAAATTCATCCCTTCTATTAGTAATTTGATTGCTTAGTCTAAATGATATGTATTTTTTATAATAGAAGAGTTGGTCGAGAATGTGTTCATGCTGCAAATGTGTCATTATACGCTTCTTAACGAAAAAAAAAAAAAAGCTTATGCAAAATAAATGTAGTTTTCATTAATGAGTCTTGAATGTTTTGAGATTGGCATTTTAAACTTTTATGAACGAATGTGGATATCGTATTAACATTGTGGAGCGACTCCTCCAGATGTTAAATGATACTATTAGTTTATTTTTGTTAATTTTGGTTGTAGCTCTTGCTGCTTTGTTCCTCCCTTAAAAAGAAATAATGTAGCCCACAAAATAACGTCATTCTTTATATAAGATATTTTTGTTAGACAATGGCTAGGGATGGCAATAGGTGAGGTGGAGTGGAGTGGAGTGGGGTGGGGTGGGATGGGATGGGGCGGTCTCTCCCGTCACCCGCCATGCGAGGTAATTTCCCACCCCGTTATCCGTTTAAGGTGGGGCAGGACCCTTGCCCCCTTTACTACACGTTTTTTTCCTCATTTATTAAAGTGAGATAATAATATATTTTAAAATTTTTTATTTATTTTAAAAAGTTCAATTCTTCAAATATATTTGATAAATTAAGGCTTTTATTATTTGTCATATTTTTTAGATAATCATAGTTATTATTTTTTATTAGAACTAATGAAATTTCGTGAAATTTTTCTTTTAAAATATTGAATTCTAAAAAAAAAAAAAAATTAAACAGGGTGAGGCGATGTACCCATTACCTGTACTCTTCTCAGGACGAAGTTACCCGCCACGTTCCCAACTCGAATACCCTATTAAATGGGTAATCCCGGCCCCGCCCCACAGATATTAAGTTTGTCGAATTTTTTTTGTCATTCCTAACAATGGCCTTGATTGTAGACCTTGCACATCATCGCCAATTGTTTGTGGCTACATGAATTATTAGAATAGAATTTAGCTTCGAATAAAACAAAAGAATTGATATTTGCATTGCCGCGTAATTGGGGAAATGTCTAATCACACATTAATCTAGTTTTAATTGTGAAAGCTATTTCATGGAAGGTCGGTTTAACCACTAAAATAAATATCTAGAATATTCTCGCAGGAACCTTTGAAAATATATTGATTATGACATAATTTAATATATTTTTTTCTCCGGAGTCCAACTTATATACAACCCTTCCCTCCATTGGAGGTCAATTTAGCGGCCCATTTTCCGAGCATTTAAAAAATCAAAAGATACTAATAAGATTAAGAAACTATTTTTGAATAATTTTCTAAAAGTACTTTATCTGATCAAAGAATTCCAGAGAAAGATGACTTAAAGCAATTTTTTCATGAAAATCTTTTATAAGAAGTATAAACAAAAGCAGAAACCCTGTCAAACGAACCCTTTATCCTTTTTGTCAAAATCCCAAGAGTAACATTTTAAAGCAAATTACATTTAAAAGTTTAAAATTATTAGAGAATAATATAATCTATTAATTAATATCAATATATTATAGGGTCAAATAAACAGACGTACTAGGATCATATGGCTAAAATTAAGTCAACGGAGTGGCAAGACGTGGACCAATAATATCACGACAGATATCGAAACGCGTCTAAACCTCTCAAGTCTTAACAACTGTAATTTATTAACTAATTATAACTTATTTTATTATGTAATTGATTTATAAGTAATGATCTGTATGGTAATCTTTCATAAGCATGCAATTACACATTATGACAATAGCTGGAGGATAAGGAGCTCAGGATAGCGATTGAAATTGAAAACAAAGCCTTAGTCATCAGCAGTCCTTGTTTCTTGAGCAAATATTATCGTGACATCTTCGGTAAAGCATATTAGATAGCACTGAACAGTATTGAAAAACGAAAAAGAAAGTAAAAACTCGTCTATTATATTGTTCATCAATCGTGCAGTAATTGACATGAACTGAATAAAAATCACAATTCGTTGACTAATTTGGTTACCTCGACTCGTCGATTATAGAATCCAATGAACGAGTTTACAAAAAGATTTAACCTGCTACTCCTAGTCGCGAAATACCTTCTTATTGTACACACACTGCATCATATCCTGTCATCAATGAAGACAGCGCGAGTCTTCCTCTGCAACCACAACATTATGAAATAACGTGTAAAATGTTTATTCAATCAAATAAAGACGAGGCATGTGTTCCAAAAGTAAATGGTATTCGACCATGTGAGTTTTATTGTTGGGGGGCCAGGGGTGAGAAAGAGGGAGAACTTACGGGATTGCCCTTGTACATGCATATAATTGTACAAAAATGGAGAACCAAACTGTTGACCGTCCCACGGGAACATTTCAAACAGTAGAATATGAAATATTCGGCATAAGACCTTAATGATATAGAGGAATCCCTTGCTAAAGAGGAAGCTGTTCTGCCGAGTCAATAAATTCCCTTGGATTCATGGACAAAATGCACAGCCAATGGGGGAAGAAAAAATAAATTCCAAGAAAAACGAGAACTCCAAGATCAGCCTCTTCACCAACAGCTGCTCGACGAGGAGTAATCAGGTAAATCTGGCTCACGCACCAGAGGCAGTACAAGCTTGCGACTATCAGGAGCAGTCTCAAGGATTGCTGAGATTGTTTTCTCAATGACTTCAGGGGTTTTACTCTGCGAGAAAATCACAACAGAAAGTTGAACATATCAATAACCTAAAACTTGATAAAGCATAATATTTTATTGAACAGAATTTCGCTTATACAAACTTATTGATGTAAATAAAACCACCGATCAAGGTGGTACACAAAAGGCTTATAACGAGCACAGCATCGGGATTAATTGGCGCCCGACTTTTCCACCATCCAGTGCTCAATATCCACATATACATGGAAGAATGTCCATTTTCCTGTTAACATCAAAGGGATAAACGAGAATGAGAATGAATCATTAATATTTGGTTCAAATTATGAAAGCTCGTGTGGGTGATACTATTGAAAAGGATGCCATCAATAGAACTCTTAGAGCTTGTTTGAGCCCCATTTTGTAGTCAAAAATGCATTTTGAAATAGTGATTTGATGGAAAATGTGTGGTTAAAAAGTAAGAAAAAGTTTTGGGTTTGCGTGTAATATTATTTTATTGAAAAATGTGTGGTTGAAAATAAGAGAGAAAAATATATTTTGAAAATAATGGGAACCAAACAAGGGCTGAGGCATGCCGAGTATTACCTCAAACAAGTGGTCTAGGAAAAAGTGCGAAAACGATCCTGCAGATACCAACAAGAAGCACTGCCTCCTAGTAAGGGGCACCTGAACCCAAATACTCCATTAGCAATCAATACTAGAGATGAGCATAGATTCTTTCATATAAAATCAAAAGTACAAAGAGAATATGCCTATCAAGGATGAAACTAAATTAAACTAGTGATGCATAACTGAAATAAGTTCAAGCACGATCATATTGAAATCATTGAGCAATAAGCCAATAAATATATTCCCTCCTGATTAATCGCAAAGTAGTTATCTTAGCTATTCTTTCAATGCAACTTATCGTGTCCACTATGAAACTAAACCCTTGTTTGAGCCTCATTCTTTAAAACTTATTTTTCACAAAACTCATTTTCAATCACACATTCTCCCTAAAAATAATTTTTCACGTAAATCCAAAATTTTTTAACCACAAGTTCTCCAAAAAAATCACTTTTTATAAAATCTATTATAAAAAAATGGGACTCAAACAAGGGCTAAATTTTTAACTTGCACAAGGCCTACCAATTTTGGGTTCCATATTTCCATGACCTCTGTACCGCGAACACTTCAACTATGATAGCGTGTTCGAATACTCTATCAACATGTCTATGACGTTTCGTGTCAATTTTTTAGAAAAATCGCATGTCGACATATCCGACACATATGGTGTCGGACACACGTGTCCTTATCGGTGCATGATAAGTCATGACCATTCACCATGTCTTTGCCTCGTAGGCATCAATGCTATATAAAATAAGAAAATAATCTAAGAGCATGTTTGGTTGTGTCCAAAAGTAAGTCAAACTTACATTTACTCTTTAAGTTACTTATTTTGCCAAACATTATCTTCAAAATTACTTTTCTTTTTAACTAACTTGCTTTTCTAGAAACACAAATAATTGTATCTAACAATGCTCTGAGACACGTCTCAGAAGTGGGATCTTCAATCGCATTCTAAACGAGCACCAACTTTTCATTCTCATGTCTATCTTCCTCTCCTCCATCAATCACAATGAGCCCTCAATGTTTCTTGTCATGACATACACATATATAGTTCTCAAACTCACAGCAGAAGTTTATATTGCTATAAATATTTTCTAGCTCATATTTAAGAGCATAAAAATCTGAAACTGGAAACTTAAATTCTTAAAGGCTCATTCACACTTGAACCGTTCAACTATTATCTGCATGCTAGTAAGACTGAGCACTCTAAAATATGAATTTTACTTTCTAATCTCCCCATTACATTATTCAGCCAATTTGAACTGCTTTAATTAGATTAATCATATCTACTTAAGTGCTCGTTTGGGAGAAATTAAATGAGTGGTGGATAAGTAGGTAGTAGTTGTCGATCCTATGAAAAGTGTAGTAAAAATTGAAGTTTTGAAATTATAATTTAAACCAAACAAGCACTGAGTTTTGGAATCATATAAGAATAATAGTAAATCTTATTGAGAAATTACTTGAAATTTTTACAAGTTAAATGTAGAAACACAAACAACTGCTATAAAAGTAAAACTAATCACCAATTAAATTTCTATTCTTGTTTAAAATAAACTACTACATTTGATGTAAAATTAGAGGGGAAAGTACATCAATACCGCAAGCTAGTTTTATCCAACACCAATTTCATCTCACTTCCAAGCAAGAGATATAACTAATTAAACGAACTGGAACTTTTCTAGTTCCAAAGTCTAAGAAACCAAGTATTCAATGGCATCTTCAAGCTAGCTAGTTTATCCAAAATTTAGCCAGTTGACTAGATATATGCATCTCCTACAACACCTTAATTCAATCGTATTATAGTTTCTCGTATTTTAACATACACATCTTAACACAATCTATTTTGTGTCTAGCATTTTCCCTCTCACATCATGTTGTACTGTGCTTTAAAGGGGAAAAAAATGTAAAACTTACACTTGTATACTTATAAATAAACTTTTTAAGCCTAGCCAAACATGTTACAGTTAAATCTGAATCACCTTATATACACATTGTTCCAAATTATGGTTGTAGCTTCATATATCAGATCAACCATTAGACAATAGTAATTGCAGTTCCAGAGGAAAAAATTCAAATTCCTAATCAACACGAGGGGAATCAAATTTCAAATCATTCTAAATACACGAAAAATTTAAATTCCAAAAATTATAAATTATTTAACCAGCATTATTAGTGTACATACTGACCCCAGAAAAGGAATCGAGAATGCCCTTGTGAAGGAAAAATCTGGATGCCCAACTGTAGAACACTGACAAAGGGAAGCCCAGAATGAGACAATAGTAAAACGGGTCATGGATCCAAGGCTCGATGGATGATCCGAAGGCTCGACCCAAGCCGATTGTTGAAGTGAGCCACTCGGCGAAGGAACCCATGTCGGGTCCGAAGAAGGCGTTAATGGCGTAAAAGATGCAGTGTTGCGGGCTGAACCGCCCGTTCGATATGCTCATCAGCGCCTGACCCGACCCGAGTGCGTACATCATGTGCGGACCTGGACCCGGCATGTTTGAGGAGGAAAAGTGTTTTCCGAGAGTTGGAAGGAAAAGTTGTAAAGTTGGACCTGGACCTTGTTTGGTCTTACTTGACATAAATGTCGTCTTAGGTTAAGTTAATTAATCTACTTTGATGTCGTAAAATAATAATTTAACCAGGTTTAAATTTATTGGACACAACTCATTTAAAATTTGTATTTTCTCAAATTTATTTTTAACCATATTTTCCTAATAAAATAATTTTACACTCCCAACACCGAAAAAAGTGTTCAAATAATTCCTTCATGCCTCATCTTTCCCTAACGATAAGCTTGGACAGGAAATCTATTCATTTCAATAACACCATAATAGGAATCACATTAGAAAATATTGAAATCAAACAATGTAAACATGTCCTTGAGACCCAAAATTGAAGTTTCTAAAGCTAACATAAACCCTAGAATTTGGGATCATGAATTTCAGAAAGAAAAAAAAAAATCACTGTGGATTAGGAGGACGGCTATTAGCGGAAGAAACTCTGGATCCCCACTCAAGAAGCTCTTTGCTGGTATCATCCTTATGAGCAAACACTTCTATAAAGCATAAACAATCTTTCTTCTCTCCTATTGCTGTTTCAATAGCTTCCATCAACTCCTCCTCGCATCGTACCTACAACATAGAACGTAACGAAGTTAATGTGGACCCTTGTGAACTAGAATCGGCCACTTAAGCAGATCTTAGACGTGCAATAGAAGTAGATTTATTGGTTGTTAATAGGGATGTCAATAAAACCCGTTCAACCCGATACCCGTGGGACCCCGCCCCGAATGGGGCGGGAATTACCCGTCTAACTGGGTACACGGGGCGGGGATGGGGCGAGAGTCATTACCCCAAAGCGGGTACGGGCGGGTAAGGGAAATATAGTCCCCGCCCCGCTACCCGCCCCATATAAAATTAATTTCAAATTTAAGTTTTTTATCGAACAAAAATAATAAATATATTATCATTTTTAAAGAGAAATAAGTTGCTTTTAACAAATTAGTAAAAAAGTAATAATATTTACTAACTAAAGACATAAAAAAAATAAAATAATAAATAAATAATAAATGGGGCGAGAGACTTGCCCCGCCCCGTCTCACTTTAACCGGGTATGGGTATGGGGTAATGTAATAAAAATACCCGACGGGACGGGGGTAGGATTGGCCGACCCGTTTCATACCCGTCCCGTTGCCATCCCTAGTTGTTAATTTCTCGTCTTAGTGTGAGATAGAGATAAGGATATCTCAGTCGCCAATCTTAGGCCATGGGACGTCTTGATTGCCCAAGGACCGGTTCGTTAAATTTTTAACTATTTATTAGTCGAGCATATAAACCTTTGTGGTCCAGCAGTTGCCTTCCCCATTGCAAATAGCATCAACTAATGCAGTGTAGTTCCAGTTCTTGATCACATTGTATGGCCCGTCATGGATTTCAACTTCTATGGTGTATCCACCATTGTTGATCAAGAAAATTATGCTCTTTTGGCCACACCGAATCATTGTTGACACATCTTGTGCAGTCACCTGCAAAAAATATAATATACTCACAAAATTNAGAAAATTATGCTCTTTTGGCCACACCGAATCATTGTTGACACATCTTGTGCAGTCACCTGCAAAAAATATAATATACTCACAAAATTCATTAGTTTCCACAATTCGCTCGGCCTAAAGTTACGAAGATAACAATATATCTCAATGAAGAAGGGCTATGATAAGTTTTCAATCTGCCCCAAATCTTGAATATTCAAATAGCGAACCTGAAAGCTTCCATCACCGATGCAAGAAATCACCCGTTGTTGGGGTACAGATTGGGCATAGCCTAGTGTAGCACCAACGGACCATCCAATCGATCCGTACTGCATTTGAAATTCATACCTGCAACACAAACTTTTGACCCTCTAATTTTTGTAATTGAAGACAAAATTGCTATGTACTTCGCTACCTACCCGCATCCTTCTGGCAATTTTAGCTTCTGGCAGTTGAACCAAGAA
>CAIGRT010090798.1:0-10055 GCA_903798405.1 Fraxinus platypoda
CGTAACACTTTGGGCGTAATCAGGTATCGTAGCATCACTGGTGCTTGATATCATTATTTGTTTTATTGTGTTTATTATTTTATTTATATGTTTAAAAATAAATCATATTTAAATAAACAAATAAATAAAAATAAGTAAATGGGAGCTATCTATAAACACTATTCTTATTCGTTGCTATCCATGTGTTAAAAGCGAGTTCATTGGTATCCAATAGTCTATAAAATTTAGGAAAAATTGCAACAAAAGCCCAAACCTTTAAAACACCAGCAGACTTTTCTCAAACCTTTCATTTGTTGCAGTCGTCGTCTCTAACATTTTCAAACATTGCAGGTGAAGCCCCATTCACAAGGTCGTCAGTTGACAATCAAAATAAAAAAAATTGACCACTTTTTACCAAAATAGGGGAGGGTAAAATCGTCTAGTCACTTAAAACACTCTTAAATCAAAATTTTGTAGTTACTTTTCTTCACGAACATCCCTCCGAACAAGATAAGAAAACTTTCAAAAAATCTTCGAAAATGAACTCGCCTAAAGTCCAAGAATATAAAGACGGAGATGTCGGATGCGCATGCAATCTGATAAGATCACTACCCCGAACTCATGTATGGTAAGTTTTTTCAAGTTTCTTCATGGCCGGTTATGATTTAGGAATAAAAAAGTACAAACTATAGTCTTTGTGAGATATCCATATACTTGGATGGTGGGATCATTATCAAGAAGTACAGTAACCCATTTCAATTAGACGATTTTTTGTTTTTGTTGTTTGTTACGAATGTAATAGGTAGGGTTTACAGAATTGCATAAAGTGGTCTATATGGACAAAATGTTGTAATGAGTATGTAGCGATGTCAATTATGAGAACCATATTCGTTCTAATTGAACTTGTGTAATTTTTTTCATTTTTAGGAGAGAACTCCAATTCGGCTGAACCATGGTGGGATTTTATTTGGCAAGATACAAAATTACGTGTATGAACATGATAAGATCAACTATCTTGATTATGTGGACCCATATTTCTTCGATTGATATTTGTTAGACAATGCAATGAAGATGTTGGGTCACGTTGAGCCAATGCGGTATATGTATTGGCTTGAAAAGAAAAGATTGAGTGGGGATTCTTATGTTATAGTTACTAATGTAGGCTTCATGAATGTGGTGAAATTACTTGGTCCTATAAGAGTTGTAGATTTATATTGTTTGCCGAAACCAATAGAAGTATTGGAATTGCCATGGGATGAGAATGTACCAACAAGAGTTGTAGTGACTGATATGGAAACTAGATAGATGTTGGAGAGTGTGCATATGAGCAATGATGATATTAAGGTTGGACAGAAATCTGCCTTTGCTTTTGAGATTTTTGATGACATATTAGAGGATGATGATCTTTAAGTTGTCGATGAATTTGAAGATAGTATGGATTAGAATATGGATGGTTTAGGAAATACTGATGATATGGAGGTTGATGGGGATCATTTGAATGAATTTGATGGTGTGGATGACAATTGAGTTGGTGTATTTGAGCATGAGGATGTAGTCGGGGCAGTGGTTATTGGAAATAATCAGCCTACAAATGTAGTTGAGGAAGAGGTAAATGCAAATGATCAGACTATAGAGCCAACATGTGAGAAGTCGGGATTTTATGAAAATGCACCAGGAGTAGAAGATGCTCAAGATACGTAGTTTGAGCATCCAACGGTGTGAATGAAGGGGCGGCTGCTTGTGTTGAACCATCCAAATTTGAGAGCATAACAAGAGTTGAAGATGATGAAAATACACAGGTTGAGCAGACTATAGTTGATAAGCAAGGTGCAACCTTTGATGAATCATCCAGTTTGTAGATGACATACATGAATTTGCAGATGCATGTTACAAGAAAGAGACATACCTGAAAGCATGCAGTCCTGTGATTCAGCCAATTTTAGAGGTTGAACTTTGGCCTGAATTTGGAAAAAAATCTATTGAAGCCACCAATTAAAAAGAAACAAGCAGGTAGACATAAAAAAAAACCTAAGGAAAAGGTCCCAGACTGAACCACCAGCTAGAGTTAAAATAATAGGAACGGACATGAATGTATCATGCAAGAGGTGTAGTGAAGCTGGACACAATAAGAGGACATACACTGCAAAGATATATCATCCTCAAGAAAAACAAACATAGAAGTAGAAGGGAAAGAGAGGGCAGTTATATCAACTGAAAAGAACCCAAAAAAAGAAAATGTCTAAAGCAGTCTAGTCTTCTGATCTTTTGAACGTGAACCTGTACATGATATTTTGAACACATAAACATGGAATGTAATTAATGTTTTGATTCTATAACTCTGAAAATTGTAAATGATCTTTTGAATCACATTTTGTTTGGATAATGTAATTTTACTAGATTTAACTATTAAATGACTTTTGCTTTGAAGTTAGTATTTATTTGTTTTGTGACATGCTGGATTTTAGAATTGTAAGTGTGGCAGTGATATATACGTTTTTAAGGTGCATATATAATGGAAATTTTAGTAAAGGTATGAGACTTTTGCTGTAATCATTGTAAAAAGGTTTGGGGGGTTTTTATGCCATCGTTTAAAAGGTATGGGGCCTTTGATGCATCATGTACTAAATGTTTGGGCTCTACCAGCTACATATATCTACCAAAAAATAGTTGCAAAACACAAAAAGATTTGGTATTTACAAATCAATACAACAATTAGAACAACACCCATAACTTAGGTTACACCATTAAGAAGAAGATTACGAATCCAACACAAAATCCCCAAAACCCCTGCACAAATCTAACTGCAGATCTACTTTACAATCACTCCACATACAAACTCACACAACCAAATCTTCCATCCACCACCTCCATTTGAATGGAGTTCCCTAATTTCAACTTCCATTCCTGCCTCAGTTGTAGAAAACTAGGTATCAGCTCCATTGATCTCTCACACATTGTGAGGAACACACCAAAAAAAGAAAGAATAGCTTTGCAGATCCATTCCGCGTGGGCAGGTAAGAAATCGTTTGCCCAAGCTCAAATTAGTCCACGAAGTCTTCATCTCAATAGGGGTTCCGCATCTGCAAACTGACATCTCCATTTCTTCTACCCTTAATTTAGTATGTTGCGAAAGAATGAGAAATTGACAATTTATTATAGGGTAGCAGTCTAGTACAGTGGAGAGAAATAAAAAATAACTTATTTAGAGTTTAGTGTTTAAGTGATTAGACGATTTTACCCTCACCTATTTTGGTAGAAAGTTTTCAGTTTTTATTTTGGTGGTCAACTGACGGCCTTTTAGATGGAAATCGTCTGAAAAGGTCTCACCTGCAATAAATGAAAGGTTCGGGGAAAGTCTATTAGTATTTTAAAGTTTGGGTCTTCTGCTGCAATTTTACCTAAAATCTATCAACAAGGCTCTCATCGACGGCCAACATTTCTCGACGTTAGGTCAACGGTGGATATTCATTCATTTCATTCTTATAGACACCGTCGTCGTATAAACCCTAAAATCCATTATCTCTTCTTCCGATAAACCCTCGTATACTCTCTAGGGTTTTAGATTCAGCCCATCAAAAGGTTAGATATTTCCCTGATTCTTCTTGATTATTACTATGATATTCAAATTTTATTTTTTAATGAGTTCGGATTTGTTCTATTTAGTGGTTTTTCAGCGGCTATTGTCGGTTTGATTAGTGGTGATTAATCTTAATGTTTACATTTTTGTTAAGAAATGGGTCTGTTAATATCTTAGAAAGAAAGAAAATAATATATATATATATTCTGGTACATATGTGCATGATTTTGTGATATTGGTGTGATTATATCATATATTTTCTTTTAACTGAGAATTTGTGAAACTTTTATGAGCAAAGGATATGGTTTTTACGGCCTTGTAATATGGAAATTTGAAAATAAGGTAGATTTTCTATGTACGTGTTTGCAAGAGTAACGGTGTATTGTGCAAGAAATTAGTACTTGCAGATGAAAATATTTATGTGAACATTCTTCTTCTTTTAAAATTATTAAAAATAAAAGAATGCTATTTCGAGGAATTATATGTCAATAAGGTGAAAAAAAATCTCCAATAAATGTTCTTATGTAGATTTGAGTCTGGTTGTTAATGTAAATAATCGTGCTCTTCTTGCTTTATTCCTTATCTTCATGGTAGTTGATTCTTTTAGTAGGACAGAACTGACAGTTTTTGTTCCTGAGAATTCTGAATCTAAAGCAGGGTCGCAGAGGTTCTCTGTATATTGGATTTCTTAGGCAATGTTAACATCCGTCCCATGTTTTAGGTCAGAGCAATGGCCTTCTTTAGAAAAGCTGGTAATATACTAAGCCGAACTGTGAGTAATCACATCAGTCAGGAAATCTCAACATCCAAACCCTCCATCTTTCAAGCAATAAGATGCATGTCAACCTCAAAACTCTTTATTGGAGGTATAATATTCTGTTTGTATATATTATTTTTAAAAATATAGTTGAGCATTTTTTTTTGGACATCAGATTAGTATTAACATTCTGCAATTTTGTGGTTTTTACAGGACTCTCATACAGCACAGATGACTCAGGTCTGAGAGAGGCTTTCAGTAAATATGGAGAAGTTGCTGACGGTACTTTAAGCATACCCAGCTTGTTATTGATGGTGGTGTGATAGTTTGACATAATTTGTGCCACTGGTTATCGCAGAAAATTTATTAAAAGAATAATTGAACCTACTTTTTTTTTCATGCTGTGTACTTGCTTGTCTTTTGGATGGATAATTAATTGAAATGTAAGCACTGTATAATCTTTGAACAAAGTTAAACAGTTCTCATAAAGGTTTATTGTTGAGATGTATATTTAAATTGTGCTTTTTGTTAGTTCGTAGTCTTGAATATTGCTTACTTTCCTATTTAATGAAATATATATACCGTAAAATCATTGTTTTACAAAAGACTCTAATGACTGAATTTGTAATGATGCTGAGTGGACTTCTTAAGTGTTTATACAATCCAATTTATTTTTGTTGGAACTTGTATATATTGGTATTTTCCTTGAATTCTACTAGTTCTTACATGTTTAGGTGTTTTTTCTTGTTTTTAGGTGATCATTTTATTTCTTTGAACAGTTAAGTTTAGTGAATTACAGTTTCCAATCGCGTCATACAAGTTTTTTGACATTGGCACAGCCGCACGGGCATGAAATTATTCTCAAAAGACTTTTGTAAAAGAAAAGGCAACAGTATTGTTCATAGAACTAGATTGTTGGACTGAATTGTGAATTTTTTTTGTTGCAGCAATTATTCTAAATGAGTCGGAGAATCTTTAAAATTTCTTTCTCTTGTTTACTGGCCAATCATTTATCTGGGATTGATTATTTGGCCATTACCTTGTTTTGGGAGTAAGTAGATTAGCAAGTCAAAAAACCTCCTTCAAATAATGCTGAGTGCTGACAAACGTGATATTTCTTGTAGCAAGGGTGATTGTTGATCGTGATACTGGCAGATCTCGAGGATTTGGCTTTGTTACATTTTCTACTGTTGAGGATGCATCTGCTGCCATCCAGGCCTTGGATCAACAGGTATCAAACATTGTATGCTAGATGTTCTTGTGGATTTGGCTTTATTTTTGTTTGGTCATACATTTTGATTAATATTTTTTTGCGACATTCCTTTAGGATCTTCATGGTCGTAGAGTAAGGGTGGCTTATGCAAATGAAAGGACTCGTGGTTATGGAGGTGGTGGAGGCTTCGGAAGTGGTGGCTATGGTGGGAATTATGGTAATGATGGTGGCTTTGGAGGGAACTATGGTAGTGGTGGTGGTGGTGGCGGCTATGGAGGGAACTATGGAAGTGGTGGTGGCGAGCTACGGTGGGAACTATGGAAGTGGCGGCAGCGGTGGAGCCGGCTACGGGGGGAATTTCAACAATGCTGCAGGTGGTGAAGATGGCTACACTGGTGGCGGCGCAGTAGGTGGTAGTGGCGGCAGCTATGCAAGCAATGCTAGTTATGGTGGCGGGGATCTACCTGGCAGTGGTGGTCAGAATTTTGGTGTTGCTGGAGGTGGTGGGGGCAGTGACAACCTTTTCACTGACAATAACGTGGGTACTGACAGCAATTTTGTAAGCAGCGAAGTGGGTCAGTTCAAGTTTGATGCCGAAGAAAGCAGAAACGCAGAAGGTGCAGCTGACAGTTATAGCCAAGATGAGCCCGTGGAAGGAAACTGCAGAGATGACGATGATACCCCTAATAATTTTGCTGATAGAAGGGGCTAGTACGGGTGCTCTGGGTAATTGCATCCAGACTAATGCATTTGATATGAGAAATGGATGTTCTACTATTTTGTGACTATTTTGTTTATCGATTGAAGTCCCTCTGAACTGTATGGATTCTTTGATTGCTTTACGAGAAACATAATGCATGTTTATTGTGGTGTTTCAGAACATATTTTTGTGTGTGCATTTATTTAATCTGTTGTTTGTCACTTCTATTGTCCATCAAAGGCTTTTTTCGAAGGCATTTGTGGAAATGAGCGAGAATTGGACCCTACCAAAGGCATTTGTAAAATATCTTTCATTGCCATAGAGAATCATATTTTCTGGTCATTGATTTTATGCCGTATTGTGCCCACCTTATGTCTAAACTAATGGTGGGATGTCATTGTCTAGTGAGGTTGCACCTAAATTGTAGGGGATGTCATTCTCAAGTGAGGTTGCACCTAAATTGTAGCCTAAAATCTTGTTGTCTGTCCACCAATCTTCGAACATTTGGAATCAAGTTAAAATGGAGATCTTGAGCATGGATGACATATACATTTTGTTTGCCCGGGGGCTTGGCATAGAGCAATATGTTGTTTTAGCAATTGTATCGGTTGCTAATCTGTGGAACCATAATCCATTTTACTGATTGCCTATTTGTCTATCTACAATGAGCATTTTTCTCTACCAAGATAGTAGAATGGAACAGTTTTTTGGCTCCTTGAAAACGAAACGCGGGCAGGGTTGAGCTCAGCAGGGCGTTCAAGAATAGGGTAGCTGAAAAATGAAGGTACATCTAGAAGTAGCTTCTTGGAAGGTCCTTTTCATCGACTTAAGATGGTAAATAAGGGTCTTAATTGCTAAAGAAAGACACTGCGGTTATTAGTTATTAGGAAGAATATAAATCTTGCTCAAAAACACTTGAAACACTCTTCTACCACCAAAGCCTTTACTACCAAAAATAAGTAAAGGCAAGAAATTCTTCCCAAATCTATAACATGCAAATTCTCTTTCTTTTCTTTTCTTATTTCAATGTCATTCATCAGTTGAAAACAATGCTCTTTGAGCGTTTAAAATTACAGGAGAGCCTTTCCTAGCTTTCTCTACAATTTGCCTTATCAACAGCTTCTCCATCTCTTCCTCACTGTCGCCATTCTCATCTGTGCTGCAACATATGACGTCGTTTTGATAATTCGATGACAATGGTGGGCTTCCATTAACAAATGAATGTCGAGTGTAATGATTTGAGCCCCCATTAAGAACCTGCTGCCCTTCCTGAAAGAATTCTTGATCATTGCTCTCCTCGAGTCCATATGGTGTGTCCTCTTCATCCGACTCAGTTACCTTTGCAAACTCATCATAAGCCTCATTGTATGCAGCTAGAGCTTCCCCTGATAAATTAATGATCACAGGCTCATCTGTGAATACGTCTTCATAAGATCCTGCCCCATTGTTTGAAAACTTGCTCCAATAAGACGTATGCTTGGATTCCGCGGATTTGATCTCCCTCTGACTGTTCACAAGTGCAGTCTCGAGCTCCTTGACTCGTTCTTCTAGTTGGGACTGAATGACTTCATGTAACCGTAAACTCAGCTCTCTTGGGGAGACTGCATAATGGACTGAGCAGGGGGTTGAGCAACCAGTTCCATCCCGATCAACATAAGGTTTATCAAACAAGTTGGCTCTGAACTCCCCCTCTGCAACATCCGCTATGAAATCTTTGTCAACCTGAAATGTGATTTAACCAGGGAAAATAAAATCATGAAACGTTTACATTACTGTATTTTCCATCAAATAATATGGCACCAAACTGTATCCAACAAAGGTCAACTACGGAAACATGAAATAATGAGATTCAACTTTCATGGTCAAATAGGGACTAATGCGTGTCGTAACATTGACAGCAGCCAAATGTTATCACATGTAAGCACATGCTTTCCTTCTTTTCTTCAAAATTCATAATATGTCTTTTAAACGAGTCACGAGACAAATATAGATCATTTCAGTAAGGAGTGTGCAAAGACAGTGACCCGAAGTAGACATAAGCATGCATTTTGAAAATAAAACCAATAAAACTTAACCATAGGGTGCAAAATCAAACAATCTTCACTTCAAAACTACCATGCAGAAAAACGAGAAAACAGCCATCTTTACAGAGCACTTCTGTGACACTGAGGAATATATGGAGAACCCAGAGAAGCTTTAGCTTAATACTTGCATCAAACCCATTCCCGATTCCCCACCCACAAATAAAAAAGAAAGGAAAGAAATAAAAACTCCACAAGCAGCGGGTGGGGAAATAGGGGAAGATATTTACAATGTCAACTATACACTTCAATACAACAAGCAATCCATTTAATCCTCCTCCAGGCACAAAACTCAATGTGCATGACGTTGTGAGAACCTAAATTCAAGAATGTAGACATTCTCACCAAAAACTAAACCTTAAGAAACCACATTTTCTTGAATTCACAAGCAAGCGCACAAAATATTTAAATAATAGTAATAAAAGTAAAAGGGGAAAACTGAAGAGAATTCAGAAGAAAATATGAATTGAGCAATGAGATAAAATTATAAATGCATGTGTCCCTATTAACAAATGCTCACGTGAAAATGCAACTATAAGTGATCCAATCAATATTTGACAAGATAAGACCACAATGGGTAAATATATATGGATTACTTAGTTGGAGAATGTTTTAGCAGCAATAATCATCAAGAAAGCCTCAAGTTTGATTTTAGCCCAACATTTTGCAAGTGATGGCTATTTTACAGAAAGGGAAAAGGCAATATTACAATCAAGACAAGAAATAAATAAATCTAGAACATTAAAAAAGGAATAGGAAAAATTACTAAAGAATCCTTAGGTGCCTGATTTACACACGGTTATAGCAAAGTGAATCGATCGCATTAAATTACTTTCAGGAAGCATCAATAGATTAACAATGTAACATGCAATCATCACTAGCCCAATGGTAATTGCTGGATGCTGAAAGCCAAAGGCACGTGATCATATCATCAAGGCTTTCAAATCATATGCATTTACACGAGGAAGGTAATGCACATTGCAAACATAAGATGGTACGTAACGTGCTCACCTCAGCTAATATAGATATTTTCTTTTCCAACTTAGATGAACTCAAGTTCAATTCCAACCTCTCCAGCTCAGCTTCAAGCTCCGCTTCAATGTTACTCAAAGATATGTCCTCCACCTTCTGGTCATCATGTTCTTCACGACGATGCTCTGTTGAATTGTCCAATTTCTGTTCAGGGGAAAATGCAAGCACAGTCTCTTTGTAGTAAGACTCACGGTTTATATCCTGTGATTCATAATTTTCTGCAGCAAGCTCTTTCATAGTCAATGAATCTTTCATCTCAAGTTCTTCCTGCAGATCTTGTACCAGGTTCTCAGTCTGCCTTAACAAGGTATTCAGTTTTTCTATTTCCCTTTTATGGGCCAAGAAAGAAGATATTATGCCAATAGAGAATCCAAGATAGAAATTAAGAGCTCCACCAGATGACCCTAATCAAAGGGAAGATGTTAGGCAAGAAACATTTTAGCAGCATGATTAGCAAGCAAGTCTAATTTACCAACCTGTCAGAGCACACAATGGCAAAAGCAAAAAGTTTCCAGAAGTAAAAATTAAAAATGGTAACACAATGTGTTAAGATATCTTCTAAGGCTGTCCGTGGGTCGGTTCGGGTATTTAATAAATGGACCCGTTGGGTCCAAATATAATTTTGGAACCGTTCGGGTTCGGTTCTATTCGGTTCGGTTCCATACCATAATTAAATTTTTTAACATTTACAGCAACACTACATAAATACAACTAAT
>CAIGRT010090800.1:0-13280 GCA_903798405.1 Fraxinus platypoda
AGTTAGCTAGGTATATGTGCGAGGACGTTCGTAGTATATTACAACCACAAGAATTACATGAATTTAATCTTTTATCATGGTGGAGGTATAACGAAGGGAATATCCAATCTTGTGATGTGCTTTTATTTTCTAAGCTTATCATCATTGTACTTTTATATTAAAATAATAGAGGACAAGATGCTTTCAAGTTGTTCATTATTGTAGTTTTATATATGACTCCTAACTTGACTTGGATGTGGACCCATGGTTTATGTTTTCATAACATGTTATATTATAATTAGGATCATGCTACATGTACCGAATTTTTTTACTGAATCTTTTACCTACTACTCACAATGGGGATGGAGACCACATTGTCGGAATTTTTAAATACACGCGGGTCCCGCGCATTATGTGAGAGAGGGTAATCCATTATGTACAAATGGATTAACCATTATAATTACCTCCAACTCCAAATGAATTATTTGGTTGGTGTCTAAAGGAGTCTTTCCTTAAACCACAACTTCAAACAATATATTTGATCAATGTCAGGAGTTTTTCTTTAACCTAAATACAAATAACAAACTTCGCAATAAATCAAATTTTGGCGCTGTTGTCGGGGAGACGGTACAAGAAACTAAGGGATTAATAGAAAAATGGTGACATCGTTCCTTTATTACTCTTTAGTTAATTTAATTCTCTTCATTGTTATTTCTATTCTCATGTAGTTTTGCTGTCGTGTTTTATGAGCAGGAATCAAGGCGAGCAATGAGAATTCATCGAAGGACCTCTCACAGTGTTTGAATCTCTTCCTAACCCTACCTTCGGCACTGCATTAATTGCCAAGAAAGTCCCAGAGCAACAAAGATGGCTAAGTCATGGGAAGATCATGCAGACTTAGCTAGATCTTCCTTAGAGAAAGCCCAAAAGCATAAGAAGAAATGGGCCGATATGAAGTGAAGACCATTGGAGTTCAATATTGGAGATCAAGTACTTGTAAAGGTGTTGTCACAACAATTCAAATCCTACCACAAAGTTCACAAAAGCTTGGTTCGAAAGTACGACGGTTTGTTTCCCGACATATCTAAGGTTGGAAGAGTTTCCTAGGCTAGACCTCCTAAGCACCTTGAAAGTCCACTCGATTTTCCATGTGAGCATGTTGAAGCCATATAGGCTGAATTTGGAAAATTCGAAGAGAAACAAGTCACAACGGGCTCCTCTCATCGTTAAAAAATCTTTTGAGAAAGATGCTGAGTCCATTTTGGTAGATCGAATGGTGAGATGGAGGGGTATTCCACCTTGTACCCAATACTTAATCAAATGGAAAAAGGTTGCCTGAGTACGAGGCTACTTGGGAGAATGAAGGATATTTATGGTAGTTTGAGTCTGAGCTTCGACACTACACGGGGATGAGGGCATCGCAAGCAGGATAACACATTGTAGGCAGGGTGCTTCAGGTAGGACGGACCTGCTTGCAGCAGGCGATGCAAGCAGGCAGAACACAAGCTGGGGACGCAGGCAGACTGTGTAGACAAAACATAGTCAAACTGCAGCACGCATTTACACAAGCCGAAAATGAGGTTTCTCTAAGTCTAAAAACCAATGTTTGAAGAGAAGAAATACCGTGGACTACGGTTAGCTGTATTGGGGATGTAAGTGGAAAACTTGGCCTACTTGTGCCACTTGCATGGAAATGCCAAGGAGAAAGCAAAGTTCAATTTGGCTACTTAAAAAAGGAGATTGTCCACTTGCATTGAAGTTTGTAGAGAATAGCCACTTGAAAGAAAGCAAATTCCATATTAACTACCATTTGTTCAAGGGGGGTTAATGCAACTTGCAACCAATGAAGATCCTTAGATCAATTTAATGTTGATCATTGATTCCAAGGCAATTTATAAGGTTTTTGCCTATAAATAGTGATATAGTCTCATTTGTAAATCATATAGAGTGAAGTGAGTTTAATACTTGAGAGAGATTGTAAAGTTTGCCTTTCATTTAGACAAAGAGATAGTTCTCCCAAACTTACTTGTTTTCATTATATTTTCTACTTCAAATTCTCTACTCAAAGTTGTTAGAATTTAGCCTCATTGTAAAGGATAAATTCTAAAAATATAGACCATTTCTTCCCTCCCCCAAAGTTATTGTGAGGTTTGAAAGGCTGACTTAACGTTTTCTCGTGTGGAATGTGAATTGTGAAATAAAACTAGAGTGAATTGCCTAAATAGTCACTGAACTTTACTCCATGCATCCAAGGGGTCACTGAACTTTTAAAATCACGCAACTAGTCACTGAACTTTGCCAATCGTAATACCAGTAGTCACTCAACTCACAACGTTAAGGAATTGGACGAAATTCTTGCACAGTTGGCATTTGAACACATTTTAAAAAAAAATTAAAAATCAAAAAATCAAAAAACAAAAATCAACCCCTAAACCACCTTAGAGCCACCACTTATGGACCACCAAAACTCCACCATCGGGCCACCTTGACGCCAGACCAACATACCACCTTGAAGCCCTCACTTTCCTCTTCGCAACCTACCCAAGCTCCGACCATAACACCAACCGATTTGGCTGGAAATTCAAGCCAAAATAGGCTGTGTGGCCAGAATCTTAACTTCCGCCACCACTTATGGACCACCACAACTCCACCCTCCGGCCACCTTGGTTGCCGAACCAACATACCATCTTGAAGCCCTCACTTCCCTCTTCACAACCCACCCAAGCTCCGGTAATAACACCAATCAATTTGGCCGAAAATTCAAGCCAAAATAGGCTGCCAGTGCAACAAAAAGTGGTTGGAATCTTCACTTCTGGCAACACCCATGCCCTACACAAGCTCCAGATCGATCAATCTCCTTAATACGCACCTACAGATGTCTTCATACCATCAAATACTACAAAAAATAAAAATTCCTAGCCAATTTCGTCAACAGCGAACTCGGACCACCAAAATCGATTTCCGACGCCGGCGGGATGATTCATGATCGCGGACCACCTCCACTAGGACCGCCTGGTCAAGGCGCACCTAATGCACCTATGGGTCATCTCCAATTTCGACCCCATATGGAAGAAGCAACTTCGCCTGAAATTCGCACAAGATATCGACCCTTTCAATTGATGCTTCTCCACAGCTTTAACCTACAAATTGGACCAACCAGCATGAAATTCATGAGAAAACGGTCGTGGATAAGGATTCAATTGCTGCTTTTCATCAAGCAAAAGAAATTTTTTTGGATGTGGCTTATAGATCTGTCACCGGCTTCATTCGGTTTCTTTTCAATTTTTTTCTTTTTCTTTTTTCCTTATTCAAAATGCCAACTGTGTAACAAATTCGTCCATTTAGCATTTACCATCTGAGTGGCACTCCACATTATTGGACACGTTAGCATTCCGTCCAATTAGTTAACGGCTGTGAGCTGAGTGACTATTGATATTACGATTGACAAAGTTTAGTAACTAGTTGCGTGATTTTTAAAGTTCAGTGACCCCTTGGAAGCATGGTGTAAAGTTCATGGGCAATTCACTCATAAAACTAGGTCTGTGACACTTTGGTCCCATGTTCCCAAAGGCTGCAGAACAACAGGTTAGAGAAAAATAGTTCGCAAAATTCTTGGATGTCTTCAAGAATCTTCTTGTTGACATTCATTTCATTGACGTGATCTTGCAATTTTGATCTTGTTTTCTCTCCACCGTCAAAGGTTGTTGGCATCAGCTCCTTCCCTGATTGGTTGGAATTTTAATCTTGTTTTTTCTCCATGTGGATAACCGAAGAGGCGGAACACTTGGGATATTGTGGTAGATATAGATCTGGTTGGAGAAGGTTAGCAGTTGAACAAGAAAAAAGAGTTGAAGAAAAGAATCGTTGCAGAGCCAGAAAATCATATGAAGAGATTTTTAGTATACAAGAGGTATAACACTATCACAAATCACATAATAATATCATTATAGATCTGTCGTAGATAATTAAATTTCTAATTTCCACTGCGCAGGTTCGATTTAATACATAATGAACATGAAACTCGTGCGTATACAAGTTACTTTTATTTTGACAATCTCTTGCACAATGCCAATTTATTCCCGTACCTGACAGGTCTAAGTCTCTTAAGAGGTCGTGTACTTTTGTTTACTCATATTGCATATTTCAAATTAGCCAAGCATTGTAAAAAGCTCAGATAATAAAGAATCAATGCACCAAAAAATGCACTTCGTGGAATAGTAGTTCTTTAAATGGCATCAACAGGCTCATAAATAGAGGCAACTATCAGAAATTTCAGGCCAAGGCAAAAATATAATAATTAGACACATTTGTAATTTCATAGTTAATGTTATGCATAACAAATAAATTCTTAAGTCATATTCTCTACAAAGGAAACGCTAGTACGTTGAATTTAGACTAAGACAAGAATTTGAAAGAGATTAAAAGAAAATCTATCTCTATTACTGTAAGAAACATCTCTGAAAGGTTAGTTAAATGAATCTCCTACAACAAAAATTATAGATACTACAATTACTTAAATTAAAAGGGACCTCTTTGAGAGTCCTCGTACACCAACAGAAACTGATGCTCAGTTTACTCACAGTGTGTGTTGCTAGAGAGGAGGACTTGAAGCTCTTCATTTCCCATCTCTCGTTGTTCTTCACAAATTAGCACAATAGATTTTACGGTTGATACATTGCATGAATGTACCTCAATCACAAGTAATGTTGGAATATCTCCTAAACAAGAAGGGATCATCTCCAAATGGTGACAATTTTTCAACACTAATCGTTGAAGTCTAGGCAAATGATCACTAAAGACATTCCATTGCTCAATTTCTTCCCCATTTAGTTCCAAGAATTTGAGTTGTTGGAACTCACCTTCCCTTGTGTCCCATTGCTTGGCATCAAGGGATCCATATTGCAATTTGAGAACCTCAAGTTTCTGCAACCTCCCAATTACACTCACTTGTTCTGTGGACAAAGAAGTGTTGCTTAGAGTTAATTTCTTGAGATTCAAGGGCAAATTAATCCAATTGGGACCAAAATCCCTCCCCTTGGAACCACCAAATTTTAAACTGAACAATTCCAGCTGATTAAGAAATTCAAATGAAAGAAATAGCAAGTAGGCTGGACATGGATCCTGAAATACTTCAACTTGGCATTTTAGTCTCCGTAGATTTGGTGAACATCTCAAAATTTCCTTATCCTTACTATCACGAATAGAAGGAAGAGAAATATGTTGTAAGTTATATAGTTGGAAGCTCTCATCCTTAGTTGCTCACCAAGATAAAAAACAGAGAATTGATAATGAAGACGATGAATTCAGACTTATTTTATTGATCAGAAAACATACATTTAAAGGGATACACTTACACACTTATATATAAGAAGGTAATTACATACATTACATATAAATTAATCTACAGCTGAGAGAGAAACACCCAATGGATAAGATCCCTGGAATCAAGGATTGTTAGAAATGCTGGGTGAGGATCCGTTGGAGAGTTGTACTGCCGTATCATCCTTCATTCAATTCTGGTAAGGTAATGTCGCGTTTCTTTCTTTTACGTTTTTCTTCTTTTCTTTGTCACTTGTCTCTTCAGTCCTTATCTTCTCATTGTATGCATTTTGGTCCACTGAGTTCTCTTTTCTGACAGCCCCCTTCAAGCTGGAGATTATCTCTGTAACTCCAAGCTTGCACCGTAGATACAGATATCTGGAATTCAATAACGGTTTGGTTAAGATGTCAGCGACTTGATCTGTTGTTGGTACATAACTAATTATGAGTTGTTTGGCTAAAACTCTATCACGAACAAAATGAACATCGAGCTCAATGTGCTTGGTTCTTGCGTGATAAACGGGATTAGAAGCTAATGCACTACCTCCTAAATTATCGCACCAGATTCTGGGAACCTCTGTCTGTGCAATGTTAAGTTCATTTAATAGGGACTGAATCCACACAATTTCTGCAGTAGTGTGAGCTAAGGTCCTATACTCCGCCTCAGTGCTGGACCTTGCCACCACTTGTTGTTTTTTTGAGCACCAGGATATCAAATTTCCACCAAGGTATACACAATAACCCACCGTTGATTTTCTGTCATCCGGGCATGAAGCCCAGTCTGCATCGCCATAGGCTATTATGTTGAAATCCTGTGTTTCTTGGATAATCACTCCTATTTCAACCGTTCCTTTGATGTACCTGAACAATCTTTTTAATATGTTCCAGTGTGCATCAGTAGGACATTGAAGATACTGGCTGATTCGATTTACTGCAAACGTGATATCAGGCCTAGTATGTGTTAAATATTGAAGAGCTCTTACAGCATTTCTGAATTCAGTGGGATTTTCTAAGATCTTTCCTTCAGTTTTAGCAACGAGTTTCCCAGCTGCCATTGGTGTGACACTCGATTTTAAATTTTCAAAGCCAAATTTTTTTAGAACATCAGTAGCATATCTGCTTTGTGACATATGCAAGCCAATTTCATCTCTGTAGAACTCAATGCCCAGAAATTTCCTCAGTCTTCCCATATCTTATAGTGCAAAGGTTGTATTCAGTTTTTCAATTAATTCCTGTACTCTTGTAGCACTGCTTCCAGTAATTATGATATCATCGACATAAACAAGTAGATATATCACAGATTCTTGAGTTACCTGATAAAATATAGAGTTGTCTGCCTTTGATTGCAATAATTCCCAATTCAGCAGGGTTTCTTTCAGCGTGTCATGCCAGGCTCTGGGAACTTGTTTAAGTCCATAGATAGCTTTGCTGAGTTTGCAAACAAACGAAGGTTTACTTTGATCAATAAAGCCTTGTGGTTGTTCCATGAAAACTGTTTCCTCTAACTTGTCATTGAGAAAGGCATTATTGATATCTATTTGCCTAATCTCCTAGCCTTTCGAGATAGCAAGTGTAAGGATAATCTTCAGGGTAGGTGTCTTAGCTACAGGACTGAATGTTTCATAGTAGTCGATACCTGATGTCTGCAAGAAGCCCTTTTCCATTAACCTTGCTTTATATCTCTGAATTTCTCCATTAATATCATGTTTTAGTTTGAAAACCCATTTGCAACCTATCACCTTCATATCAGACTCTGCAGGAACCAACACCCAGGTGTTATTTTTTATCAGTGCTTCATACACTTCTTTCATAGCTTGACACCATTTTTCACTCCTCAAAGCTTCATGAACATTCACTAGTTCGATCCCATCAATTGAACTTATAGCAATATCAGCAAAAACGTTTGGTTTAAAAATTCCTGCCTTAGACCTGGTTAGCATATGGTGTTCTGTTGCCTGTTTTTCTGATGTAGAAGACTCATCTTCCAGCTCTCTTTCAGATGCTGAAACCTCAGGCTGAGTATTAGATTGTGTACCATTTATTCCAGTCTCTTGTATCTGTTGCATGTCAAATTGTTCACCATTTTCCATTATCCTTTCACCCTCATCTTCAACAAAAAGATCCTGTGCAGGTTCTTCTGTGAGAGGTATTATATCAGCTGATTATGTGGTTGTTCTAGGTAGTTTATATGAATTGATTTCATAAGGTAAATGATGAGAGGTGATAGGTAGGAATTTGTCTGAGGATTTTTTATTTAGAAATCCTGTTTGAAATGGAAATGAACTCTCATCAAAGATGACATGTCTAGAGATATAAATTCTACCACTAGGACTTAAGCATTTGAAACCTTTGTGAGATAAGCTAGGACCTAGAAAGACACATTTCTGGGAATGAAAATCAAACTTATGCTTTTGATATGGTCTAAGGTAAGGGTAATAAGAACATCCAAATACCTTAAGTAACTGGTAGTCAGTGTTGTGTTTAAATAAGAGTTCAAACGGTGATTTGTGTTGTAGGATCAGGCTAGGCATTCTGTTTATGAGATAAGTTGCAGTTAAGAAGGCTTCCCACCAATAATAGAGAGGCATATGAGCTTGGGATAGAAGGGTTAATCTGGTCTCAGTAACATGTCTATGTTTCCTCTCTACCCTTCCATTCTGTGCAGATGTAAATGGACAAGAATACCTTAGTTCAATTCCTGATTCGAAGGCAATTCTATCTAACTTTTTATATTCTACCCCCATGTCTGATTGAATTGTTTTAATTTTTCTTTCAAACTGGTTTTCAACTAAATTTTTGAATTGTGTAAAACGATGAACAACCTCGGACTTGTGTTTTAGAAGGTAAATCCAGGTATACCTAGTACAATCATCAACAAAGAGGACATAATACTTAAATCCCGAGGTAAAAATAATAGGAGCTGGTCCCCAAACATCAGTGTGAATCAGGTCAAGTGGCATTTTAGCATGAGAAAATGAGAGTTTGAATGGCAGAGCATGTGACTTGCCAATCTGACAAGCTTCACAGAAAGGGATTCTTTTATTACTGATAATATTGAGTTTATTACAAGTTTTCAGGAAATAGAGTAACACAGAGATAGGAGGATGTCCTAGTCTTCTGTGCCAAACTTCAATATGAGAATCACGAGTACAATTACTAGTGGAGTTTGCAGATTCAGATGTGCTGGTGTGAAGGATGAATTGAGATCTGGTCAGATGGTGGCTGATAGGACTTGTTTTCTGGTTTCTTGTGTCATGGCAGGGTAGATCAAGCTGATATAATCCCCCTCTAAGCTTCCCTTGCACTAGAGCCCTCCTTGTTGATAGATCCTTCACAACACAATTATTAGGATAGAATTCAACTGAGACACGATTGTCAGATGTAAGTTTAGAAACACTTATGAGATTTTTTCTAATTTTAGGCACATGCAGTAGTTTCTTTAAGGCAAGTCTTTTTCCAGTTTCAATATCAAAAACTTTTGAACCAATATGTGAGATTTGTAGTGAAGTGCCATTACCTACAGTCATTGTTTCCTTACGTTCATATTCCTTTGCTTCAGTGATATTGTCCTTATCAGTAGTTATATGATGGCTTGCCCCAGAGTCAACATACGGGGCTTTATCTTCTATTGCACTTGGATTTGTAATGTAGGCAGATGGGCGTGAGCTGGAGATCTGATCACTGGGCCTTTTTCCCATAAACTTCTCATCAAATCTATTGAAACACCAGGCAGCAGTGTGATTGTTCAGTCTGACAGGGGTTTCTTGCCTCATTTGTTCTCCCAAACCTGCCTCTGCCTCTTGTTCTTCCCCTGAAATTTGAGTCTCTACCACCTCTGTTTCCTCTTCCTCCACAGGAATTCAAACTCTGAAAGTTTCTCTGGGTGATGTTGATTGATCCAAAATTGGTTCTAACCTGACTGAGATATTCCAATCTGCTCTCAAAGGTCATAAGTATAGAAGATAGTTCATGCCAAGAGACATGATCTTTGCTGTTAACTTGCACCACGATTGGAGTGTATTCTTCATCAAGCCCAGCCAAGACTTGAGTTACCAAGTCAGTATGTTCTATTTTCTTTCCCGCTATTTCAAGATTATCAGCAAGCTGTTTTATCGTGCTGAGATAGTGGTCCATTGACATGGATTCTTTCCTCATTCTTTGCAATTCAGATGTGAGAATGGTCACTCTAGACCTATTTAGTATTCCATAATTCTCATTTATGGCTTTCCACAATTCACTTGAGCTATTGCAGCCCATTACACGCATTACAATATCAGACGTCATTGACGAATATAACCATCCCATTAGCAGCTGATCAATAGACATCCACCTAGAATATTCGGAATTAGAGGATGTCCTAACCATGATTCCTGCCTCAGTTGTAATTTGAACATCTACAGTTTGAGGGAGACACACATTGGTGCCTAGTAAATATCCCTCAAGGCCATGGCCTCTCACAATAGGCATTATAACATTTTTCCACAGCAGGAAATTATCTCTGTCAAGTTTAACAGAGGCTGCCTGAGTTAGGTTCATACCGAAAGGGGTAAAATTACTCCCCATAGCTGGAGTTTGGGTTGCTGGACTGAGATTTGAGATATCTGGGTTTGTGGAACTTGAGTCCAAAACAGGAGGTAGTGTGTTAGCCATAGATTTGGCTCTGATACCAAGATAAAAAACAGAGAATTGATAATGAAGATGATGAATTCAGACTTATTTTATTGATCAGAAAACATACATTTAAAGGGATACACTTACACACTTATATATAAGAAGGTAATTACATACATTACATACAAACTAATCTACAGCTGAGAGAAAAACACCCAATGGATAAGATCCCTGGAATCAAGGATTGTTAGAAATGCTGGGTGAGGATCCGTTGGAGAGTTGTACTGCTGTATCATCCTTCATTCAATTCTGGTAAGGTAATGTCGCGTTTCTTTCTTTTACGTTTTTCTTCTTTTCTTTGTCACTTGTCTCTTCAGTCCTTATCTTCTCATTGTATGCATTTTGGTCCACTGAGTTATCTTTTCTGACACGCCAATGGCTAGATTTACTGAAGTATGCANCGCCAATGGCTAGATTTACTGAAGTATGCACCGCCCGTGTAGTTCAGAATTCTCAAATTAGTCATATTAAGAAGGATGTCAGGTATTTCAACTTCTTTGGCATTGTCCAAAAAAAGAAATTCTATTTTGTGGAGGCTTTCGATGGATTTCAGTGAAAATATATTTGGACCTGCTAAGTACCTCAGTTGAACTAGTGTAAATATCTGTGAACCTGCCAAGTATCTCAATGCAGCCATTGGTTCAATTTCTTCAGTTTGATAATAAAATCCCATGTCCGAGTGTGACAAGTCCAAGACCCTGCTGCCTAACAAGAAGCACACACGTTCTCCAACAGGTCTTCAGTAAGAATGATATGATCATCATAGATCATTATTGTCCAGAGCAGCATCATTGATATGATATAAAAAATAGCCACCATTATCAGTAGGATATAAAAGGAATGGTAAAAGACGATAGAGAAAAGACGAGAGACAGAGAACTTACTTTTCGGTCACCTTTAGAAAGTTTTGTTCTTTAGCTATCCTCAAGCACATACCATGCAATAGATCATGAATATTACAAGTTTTAACACCACCGTCAGATCCTTTTTCTACTACTAGGACTAGGCTTCTATCAATTAGGTCCATCAAATATCCCTGTGCCACATCCTCTGGATACCTGTTTGCTTCTTTCTTTATAAATCCTTTGGCAATCCATAGTGATATCAACTTGCGCACTGGGATTTTTTGTATGCATCGAATACTCCGAAGTAAAGAAAACATGGTTTCAAATGCGCTGGCAAATGATTGTAACTAAGTTCTAGTATCTGGATGCAATTGTTTGAGTCTTCACATATGTGCAAATTTAAACTCCCTACAATTCCTTGCCACAAGTATACTTTCTTCTCCATGTTTGCAAGAACTGCAGCTATCACAACGACTGCAAGAGGTAATCCCAGGCAATTTGTTGCAATTTGCTTCCCAATGTCCATCAATTCTGGAGGGCAATGTTCTTTCTCGAACACTTTCCATTGTAGTAATTCCCAACATTCAGCTTGGGACATGAAAGGAAGTTTATTAATGACACTATTAGGAGAAGCTTGCACTCCAACTTCTTTGTGCCGAGTGGTTAATAAGATTCTACTTCCTGTACTGTCATCTGGAAAATATCTTTTCAAATCATTCCACGGTTCGGTATCCCATATATCATCCATGACGATAAGATATCTCCTTCCCTTTAAACTTTTGTAAAGCTCTTCGACCAAATTTTCTTCCTCAATTTTCTTAATCTTTTCTTTGTTTAATGGCTTGTTGACCTCAATATTTCAATCAACATGTTCCTAGTCTGATATGTTTGAGAAACAACACACCAAGCACGCTTGTCAAAATGATAAACAATGGATTCATCATTTTACAGTTTTTTTGCTAAGCTTGTCTTACCGAGTCCAGGCATCCCAAAGATGGTAATAATTTGTAGCTTGTTTAGTCCTCCAACAAGTTGGTCTGCAATTTTAGTTGCCTCATTCTTGAACCCAATAAATATGTCTTCTGAATTGAGAGGTGACAATACTTGTTCACCGGGATATTTTATAGCTTCTTGTATTCCAGCATCAATATTTTTCTGCTTTTCTTTGATAGCTATCGTAGTAAGCCTAAACCTTTCCATGAATTGAGGGAGCCTGAGGATGAGATACCAAACAGGAGGATAAGAGTTAATAACATAATCAATTTCATAGGCTATGTCTATGATTCCTATCACAATTTCTTCAACTTTCGTCTTTGCCTGCGACACTATATATTTGATTGAGGATGTTAACAACGTTAGCTCCTCATGGAGTGTGATGATTTGATTGTGCACACCATCAATAGTGTAAGCTTACCCTGTGATTAATTAGGTTGTTGAGATCATCAAGGAGGGTATCCACAATGAAGAGTGAAACCACACGTGTCTTTGGAGTCATAATACTTGGCAACTTGAAGACTGTGATGCAGTGCTCCTTAATCTTAGTTTTCAATAGCTCAAACTTTGATAACAAATCAGATATAGACAGATCCAATACTCCAGTCATCGTGAATGGATCATTCCAGGTGAATAAGAAGGAAAATAAGAAATTTCCTACCTCGTTGACCAGAGCTTCTATATCAGTCAATATGTTCTCGGTTTCCTCCACCGCAATGGGATGTGATATTGGTGTATCCCCAAGAAATGTGATTAGCAACTGAAGCTCTGTCTCTAGAATTTTGATTGAATGCTTGATTGAAACAATTGAATCTGTCTCAAGACTCTGTGTTTCTTCTAAAATTTGGAGGAGAAACTTGATAAACACCACAAGTTCATTGTGGTGGGGAATAGTGATTTTCGACATTTGTTGCTTTGGGACTGCGAAGAATACTTTAAGCTCTTCCACAAACGACACAAAACATTTCAAAAACTTCTTGTATTCTTCTCTATTTTTGGATCCGCAACGCCATGCTGCAAATTGAAGTCTACTAAGTAAATTCATTACATGGTTTTGCTCGAAGAAAAAATTATTTATGTAGTCGGCAGAAATTGGAATGAGTCTCGAATGCCCACGAAATGATTCGAAACTTACGTTCTTGTCTAATTCACAATACTAGAAATCTAGAAAATTTTGATCTTCTAAAACTTTGGAAATACGGAAAGTAGAGATGTACATGTTTTTTGGTTTCAACTATCACTGAACCATATATGACAGACAGGGCGGGAGCAGAAGATTGACGGATTGAAGGGAAAGAAAGATTAGCATTTTAAGATCCACTGTACGAGTCTTTTATGTGAAATTTTCTCTCTAGTAAAGACCCATGGCTATTAAAGATGTGTTCAGTAGAGATTAAAATTGGATTAAAATTAAAAAATTAGTCGTTATTGTTGACTTTTATTAGACTCGTGGGACCCAATAACGATCATATT
>CAIGRT010090805.1:0-12040 GCA_903798405.1 Fraxinus platypoda
AGTTAACAATATATGGGCTTGCCACAATTGTGTCTTATTAAACAACCATAACGTATGAGCTCGTCAATCAATAAGTTGATGGAGATGGGTTTGCCATATTTTAACCGTTTGAATGAGTGCGTAAGCTTGTCACACTTATGGGCTTGCCATAATCAGAAACAAAAAGGCATATGCCTTAGTTATAAAAGGTACATAAGCAACAATCTAGACCTTTATTGATAATATATTCTTAGGTGTTCAAAATTCCAGCGGTGGGGCTGCATCTTTCCGTCCAAATTCTCAATTAAGAAAGTCCCTGGTCTAACGTCGCCTGATATACGATAGGGGCCCTCCCAGTTCGGACCTAATGTCCCAAGCCAGGTTCCTTGGAGGACAGAAAGACCCTCCTGAGTACCAGGTCGCCTCTTCTGAAAGATTTCTTCTTTACCCTTGCATTGTAGTACTTTGCCATTTTCCTTTGATAGGAGGCTAACTTTGTTTGGGAGTCGTCCCTCCTTTCTTCAAGGAAGTCGAGCTCGCACCTTCTTATCTCATCATTAGATATCTCGTTGAATTGTAGGCGACAAGGTGAGGGGAGGCCCACTTCGACCGGGCTCATGGCTTCGGCTCCATACACCATGGAAAAGGGAGTTTCTCCTGTTGTCGTTCGATTGGTTGTGCGAATAGCCCATAGCACATGGAAGAGAAGCGTTGACATTTGTCGCACCTTTTTCATGAGTTGTATTGCATCTTTTTTCAAGGTTGGCCAGTAGTATCCTTGCCTTAGTACTTTATGGGCCAATGCGGGGGCCCCTATGTGGTTGTCACAAATTCCTTCATGAATTTCTCGTAAGATGTAGTCAGCCTCATCTCCTCCAGTACATCGCAGAAGGGGGAGGAGAAGCCTCTTTTGTAAAGTATTTCATCTTGTAGTACATAGTGGGCGGCTCTACGCCTAACTTTGTGAGCCTCCTCTTTGTTTTCCTACAAGACGTGGTCCTTGAGGTAGGCCATAATTGGTTGCATCCATTGTAGGGTTCCTCCAACCCACATCACCTCTTTTGCTTCTGCTGTGGAAGGCCTGGGGAGGTATTCAACCGGTATGATTTTTGAGTAGTTCTGAGTCCTTGCTGCTAGCTAATTTTGATAGGGTGTCTGCGTGTAGGTTCTCTACTCTTGGGATTTGGGTCAGCTCGAATTTCTCAAAATACGGTGTTAAATCCATGACCTTCTTCAAGTATGCTGCGTACCTTTATCTTTTACCGCGAAGCTGCCGCTGACCTAGCTTACGACTAAGTACTAACTGTGAATCACTCCGAACTGTCAAATTTTTTACTTGCATTTCCTTGGCCAATCTGAGGCATGCGAGGAGCGCCTCATACTCAGCAGCGTTGTTGGAGGTCTTAAAGCCGAACCTTTCGGCACAATTGAGTTTGTGCCCCTCTGAGCTTTCCAACGTTACCCCAGCCCCTACCTCATTTCTCCAGCGGATCCGTCAACAAACAACCTCCATGCTGGGGGGTCTGCCCGCTCCATAATTACATTGATGTTTGTTGCCTTTGTAAATTCTACTATGAAATCAACCACTGCCTGCCCCTTTATCGAGGTTCTGGGTTGGTATGAAATGTCGAATTCGCTTAACTCTACAGCCCATTTCATCATCCTTCCCTATGCATCTGGCTTCTGTAGCACCTGTTTTAGGAGGAGGATCGTCAGTACGCGTATGCTATGGGCCTAGAAGTAGGGCCTCAGCTTTCTGGAAGCGACCAAAAGGGATAAAGCTAGCATTTCCATGTCAGTGTAGCGCATTTCAGTTGGAATGAGGGCCTTGCTTACGTAGTAAACAGGTAACTGAACACCATCCTCCTCTCTTGCCAGCACCGAACTCACAACATTGAAACTTACGGCTAGATATAGTTGTAACGTTTCTCTTCTTTTAGGCTTCGAGAGAAGGGGGCTTGGCCTAGGTGCTTTTTTAGCCCTTGGAAAGCCTCTTCACACTCTTCGGTCCATTGAACTCTTTTCCCTCCTTTCAAGATTTTAAAGAAGATGGGGCATCTATCTGTGGCCTTGGAGATGAAGTGGTTCAGTGCTTCGAGGCGTCCCGTTAAACACTGTACTTCCTTGGGCTTGCTTGGGGATTTCATGTCCAGCAGGGCCTTGATTTTCTCATGATTCGTCGCAATGCCTCACTGGTTAACCATATAGCCCAAGAACTCTCCGGATGCAACACCAAAAGCGTACTTCAAGGGGTTCAATTTCATCCAGTACTTCCTCAATATCTTAAATGCAGCCCCTAAGTGTTCAACGTGGTCCGCGGACCTGAGGCTCTTTACAAGCATGTCATCTACATATACCTCCATTGTTTTGCCTATGAGGTTGGCAAACATTTTGTTGACTAGCAGTTGATAGGTTGCACCAGCGTTTTTTAAACCAAATGGCATGACCTTATAGCAATATAGGCCAATGTCAGTGATGAAAGATGTGCTTTCCTCGTCAACAGTGTGCATAGGGATCTGGTTGTACCATGAGTATGTATTCATGAAACTCAAGAGCTTGTGGCCTGCAGTGGAATCAACTAATCGGTCGATCCTTGGAAGTGGAAAGCTGTCCTTCGGGTGAGCTTGGTTGAGGTTGGAGAAATCTACGCAGACCCTCCATTTGTCATTGGATTTCTTTACCAAGATGGGGTTGGATATTCATTTTAGGTACACTGCCTCTCTGACGAACCCGTTAGATATGAGCCTTTGTACCTCCTCTTTCAGGGCCATGTACCTTTCTGGGTTTATGCTCCTCCTTTTCTGTTGGTGATGAGTGAACTTCGGGTCCAAATTGAGTTGGTGGCAACTGACCTTGGAGTCAATTCCCACCATGTCTTCGTGTTTCTAGGCAAACACATCACAGAGAAGAGTTCGAGCTCTTCCACGAGGGTTATCTGTGAGTTTGATGCCGTGATTCTGGGATCTAAGTCCACCTCGATGACCCCTTCTTCAGGGGCATCCATCATGTTGATATCTTCCCCTTGTTCAGGGGTGGGACCTTATTCAGGCGCGTCAACCATTTTCGCGTCCATCAGAACCATGTTTATGCTACGAAGCTCGGATTTCCTTAGGGAGATGAGGTAGCACTCTCTTGATCCTATATGATCCCCCTGTACAGTGGCAATCCCTTTCTTGGTAGGAAATTTCATACATAGGTGATGTATAGACGTCACGACATCGAGTTCTTTTAAGGCAGGTCGCCCTAGTACTCCGTGGTAGGCGGATCGATGGTCTACCACCAGGAATTCTATGAAGTGGTGGGCCTTAAATGAGGATTTTCCGATTTCCACTGCCAATGTGATCCTTCCTCTAGGGATGATGCTATCACTAGTAAAACCGTATAGGGGAGCAGTCATGGGAGCCAGCTCATGATCTACCATCATTTTGTCAAAGGTAGTTCCGAACGGGATATTAACCGAACTCCCATTATCTATCAACATGCATCTCAGTCCATTTCTGGCTATTACGGCTCATACCACCAATGCGTAACAGTGTGGGTAATGAACTCCCACAGTATCTGCTGGGGAAAAAGTGATTGATTGGGTGTTCTCAGACATGTGACCAGTGTTGTTGATCAAGTAGCTCGCCATAGGAGGGTCATTCGCTTCTCTCGAGTAGTTTCTCAGTACGTCCTTAGAGTTTCTCCCTATGTGAGGACCACCTATGATGGTGTCGATTTCTCTGATGAGAGCGTTATCAGCATTTGCTGGAGGCTCTCTCCTATGCCTCTGCCCCATTGCCTTGTTCCTATTTTCCTCGTGCTCCTGTCGAGACAATTCGTTCCTTCGATGGCGCCTCGCTTCGCTATTCCTAGGCTCTCTTTCCTGCCTAGGCTAGGTCGCATATCTTTGTGTCGGGCGGGTATTTTTACCCTCAATGTGGGGGCCAGCTGGTTTTCCGTGATATGGCCTGGATAGGCAATTCTCAGTACTGTAGCTGTTGGTTTGATGATACGTGCAGTACTGCTTATCTCGAGGCCCCATGTTTCTCCATCTGCCCCTTCCTCTGGATCAACTGCCTTTGGACTTCAGTCCCAACCTCCTCATATGCTAAGAAAGGTACTGCGTTCAACGTGGTGGTGGCCAATGCTTGTCTTGAGGTAGGGGATATTGTGTGTCCTACTTGGGTCCATTGCTGGTCCACCAAGTGGGACACAGGGCTTCTTCGTTATCTTTGAGGCAATGGGAGCCCCAGCAAGGTCCTATTGCGGTGATCTACCAACTCCTCATTGACGATTTCACTTCTCATCATCTCCACTAGAGCATCGTAGGAAGTAGGATTCCTATTTCGCACGTCTCTCCAGAATAATGTGTTCATGTTGAGGCATCCCCTTAGGGTGGAAATGGCCTCTCTATCTGTAACATGTTCACAATAAGTCATCTCATCCATAAAGCGAACCAAATAGCTTTTTAGGGATTCTCCTGCCTGCTGCCTCATGTCTTGCAGCCTTTGGATGGGGGCTTCCCCTTCTTTGCTAGACAGCTATTGGTTCAGAAAAGCCTTTTTGAGGTCCAACCAACTTCTAATGCAGCCGGCTGGGATGCGGCTGTACCAAATTTATGCGGCTCCTGTTAGCGTAAGGTGAAAATCTCTGCATTTCAGCGCCGGCGAGGTCCCTTGCAAAGATATTTGGGTCTTATAGTAGTTGAGGTGTTTTGCCGGATCACCTTTCCCTTCGTATTTGGGTATCTTTGGAGACACGAAGTGACTTGGGACTAGGGCGTTTCTCAACTCTCGGGAGAAGGGCAAGCTTTCGTCTTCATCATCTAGTTCAAATGATCTGCAAAGACCATCAGAATCATTCTCTTCTGTTGGATAACGAGGGGGTCGTGACGTCGCTGCTTGATTTCTCATATTCACCTCGTCCCTCCTCTCTGCCTATTTCTAGGTGGAGGTGGTGCCTCCTGAGGTTCATATCTTTGGTACTGTCCTTGCTCCCTTTGGGCAGGGGGTGGTTGATGGGACCTATTTCTAGGCCTAGAAGGTCCAATTCGATCGAAGACGCTATTGGACCTTTGAGGTTCGTGCTCTTGAATGTATTCGGGAGTGAAATTTACCAGGTCGGCTCATAACGTAGTTGGTGGATGTATCTACTTCCACCTCCTTCTCCACTGGGTTGTCACCCATGCTATGCCTTTGAGAGTATGCTGCCGTGTCGTTTTCCTCACCTTCTTGGGGGAAAACTTCTCGTCGAAGCGCCTGAGATCCAGTTTGTTGGTGAATTTGCATGAGCAGCTGCTGCATGTCTGTATTTTGTTGGGCCATGTTCCTCATGTTTGTAGCCCACTTCCCTGGCTAGGCGTGCTGTAGTGCCACTTCGCCTGTGTTGGTGATGGGGATGACGCATGTTCACATTGGTGCGGAGGACCTCTTCTTCATAGGGCTCTCGTTGTCTATCTTCACCATGTATTCCTTGGTGGCTAGAACTCATAATAGTATCTGACCTTGGGTTGATAATCTTTTCTTTTTAGACGTTCCTTCTTCGTGACGCTTCTTTCTTCAAGAACCAGACATTTTTCAAAGTCCTGCTTCAAAGGGCTTTTACCTCTAGGATGTTCGTGGTTATGGTATCAAAGAATTCCCACAGACCGCGACAATCTGTTAACCCTAAAAATTGTATCAAACATGTGGCCAACAGATGTCAGAAGCTTCTTGCATCCAAGTAGACCGTGTCAGATCAAGGAAAGGATAGGGAGGCGATTTCATATATAATAACAGGAATGTATGCATCGAGAATACTGGATTGAAAATCTTGATTTGCATTAACCTTGAATGGTGCTAAGTGTGAGTTTTATACTTGAGTAGGAAGGACAGGACCCCTTGTTGTTATATGCGCCAATCAATCGATCGATTGGTCGATCAGGGCCTTTAAATGCTAAGACCTCTTGCATACCTACAAATCCTAGCTTGTGAAAGTGGGATTTGATCGTGTAGGTGTATAGAGGCGGCACTGGCAGTGAGTTGTCTTATCAATCATTCCATCATGGGATCGATTAGGCACATCATGGCCTCGCCAAAATTGGCTCTCCTTCGAGGGGGTATGTTCACATGGGGTCGTCTAGACTCCACCTCGTATAAAAAAGGTTGAGACGTAAGGCAGGGCCACCAAAATCCACCCGTCATGTAGGGACCGATTATTTATATGAGTAACACTTACAATAAGAATATGGTATAAGTAATTTCCATTTTAGTTTTTTGCATGTTCAATCAATTCCACTTACGTCTATTTGAAAGTAATTGGTTATTTGGAAAAGGAAAAAAGATTAAGCTCTATGATTACATTGTTAAACTCTCGAACTATAAAAGAATATATGATGTTGAATGATACATATGTTTTACACGTCTATTCGGACTTCTGAACTTTGATTATTTATTGTTAATTGGTAAATACCTTCCTAATTTAGTGTCATTATGTTAATTATAGGAAAAATCCTTTTTGAATGCAATTGGTTTCTGTTATGGTTTGACCTAAATTCTAGTGGGTATTGGAATCTAAATTGGAGTGGTCTTGAAGAGATCAAAATTATGGACTGAAAGAAAAAGTCGTCACATTTTCGCTAGCCTGGCGCTAGCGAACGCTCGAGCGAGCCCTGTGGAAAACAATCCAAGACTTGGTCCCTCGCCTGGCGCTACCTTGGCNGTGGTTTGACCCAAATTCTAGTGGGTATTTGAGTCTAAAATGGAGTGGTCTTGAAGAGATCAAAATTATGGACTGAAAGAAAAAGTCGTCACATTTTCGCTAGCCTGGCGCTAGCGAACGCTCGAGCGAGCCCGGTGGAAAACAATCCAAGACTTGGTCCCTCGCCTTGCGCTACCTTGGCTCTTGCCTATCACCCGCCGTCGCTCCAGCCCAAGCCCATTTTCGTTTTATATATATGACACGACTTGTATAGAAATCAACATGATTCATACAACATCTTGAGAGTTTTAAATTTCAATTGAGTGCATTGAGTTCTTGTAAATACAATTGTTATTGATTATAGTGGATTTCTCCTCCTTTACCAGTGGTTTTTTCCCGTATTGGGTTTCTACGTAAATTTTGGTGTTTATTTTCTTCTTGTTTATTTAATTATTGTCATTATCTTACGATCCAAATTCATAACAATTTCGAAGAAATATGATTTTGAGTTTAATTGAAGTTGATCCGAAGCAAATAATGACCAATCGAATTGAAAATGATTGAGAAAAAGTATTAAGAGAGCAATCGAAAGAGAATTACAAGTTTTCGGAGTTAAATCCAATAGATAGAAAGTTTATGGAATCAATTGCAAACTTTTGATGCTTGAAACAAATCAATTTCAGATGATTGTGGATGATGCTAACGAAAATCGTACATGTTGATTTCCGAGCTTGACGACTGAGAATGAGCACGAATGAGATCTTTCGGTATCTGAAACAAAGGCATCATGTGTGCCCTCGTCGCCCCTCCGATGCTTAAGTCAGAGAAAGAATTTACGAAAAATATGTACTGAAAATTATGTAAAACGTACCTTGATAATGAATTGGAGTGCTGTATTTATAGAGGCAAGTAGTACATTCCTGCCAAGATTACACTGTTGAAGTCCCTAGGAGTTCTACCATTCTTAGAAGTTGCAACTTGATTGATTTTGTATTACTTAAGTGTTAAGATTAAGATAGAACTCTGGTGGTAGATTCCTTTCAAGATGAGGTAGCATATTAACAGTAAGACTTGAATTTCTTGGAAAGTCATAACTTCAAGGAGGTCCTAAGCCAATGGGGAAAATTCTTTCCTCGAGGAAGAACCCGATGAGTATTGCCCGAGGATCTTGCCCATGTTCGTGGACAGATAGGTACCTCGGGCAAAAGTGCTCGGGATGTGTATATTGGGATGATCACTAGCCCCCGTGCATCCATGTCAGAGGCTCGTACTCGAGATTCTGGGGTGAGATGCATATTCGACATAAGGAACAAACACTACTCATCGGGTGACATGGTCGAGGTTATGCCTATGCTGAAATGAAAAGCACGATCAACCTTTAGTGAAGCATGGTCAGCTTCGAGAAAGTAATGATCAGCCTTTAGAATGACGTGATCAGCCTTTAGAGAGGCGTGATCAACCTTTAAAAAGACATGATCAGCCTTTAGAGAGAAATGATCAGCCTGAAGTAAGGCATGATCAGCCTTCGGTAGGGCATGATTAGCCATCAGAGCATGATCATCCTTTAGAAAGGCATGATCAGTCTGCCTTAGATGAGAGTGCTCGGGTCGGAGGAGGTTTATGATTGGATGGTTGCCACGTGGCCTCGATCCTTGAGCTAAAGATTTCCTTCATTGGATGGTGGCTACGTGTCATAGGATGGACGGTCCAGATCGGGAGACCTTTTGACTTTGTCAACCTCCTATAAATACCTGCTACCCCAAATCATGTCACTTTAAACTCTCACAACTCTCTTCGGACCACCTTGGGTTTAGACTTAAAGTAAGACCTCGTGACTTCTAGATAATTTAAGTTTCTAAGTTTTCATTCCCTAGAGATGTCTAGTAGGGATTCCTCGGGGTCGAGCTCCACACCTGACGATGTAGGACACTCTATAGTACCGATGGCTATCCCTTTAGATAGTAGGTCAGTCATTAGCTCTCCCAACCTCTGATCTAGGTATAAAGAGCACGAGGTCATCAAGATCGCGAGGGAGTATGGCTTGATGCCCTCGTGCAACATTAGGGCCCTGGGACCCGAGGATAGGGTTAAGGGAGTAATGAGGTGGCCCCTTCACCCCTTCTTCGTCGAGTTCCTGGTCGAGCACAATATGTGCCTCGGGTAACTTGTACCGAATGGATGGAGGATGATAACTTATTTTTTTATAGCTTGCTAGGCACTGTCGATAAACCTGAGGCTTGACATTTTAAGAATGGTCTTCGAGCTTAAATTTTTTCCAAGTCTCAACTGTTTCATATATTTATCGACCCGGGGTAGGATTAGAATTCCTAAAATGTCGAGCTCCCTCAAGAGGTGGAAAGTGAGGTTCTTTTTTATAGCTTCCCAAGATCCTGACCATCCTTTCAGCCCTAGGTGGATGGTGCATGATACTGCTCGATTTAATGAGGGTCAGGCATATTTTGAAGTGCTTGAGAAGGATAGGCAAAGGCTGGAGGACCTCGAGCCTTTGGCCTATGACTTGGATCACCTCATCGATGATGATATCATCCACCTTGCTAATGTGAAAGGTGTCGAGGGTAGGGTGTTACGCATTGTCCCTTATATTTATATCGATGATATCCCCAGGCTTTATTTAGTTGTGTGCTTTGTAGAGCTCGAGATGACGTTCGACCCGGCCGCCCTTAACACTGCAGCTTCGAGGAAACTCCAAGGGCCACAAGCTCGAGCACATGGGCTAAAGAAGAGTAAGAAGAGAGCCCGAGACTAGGCCCCAACCATTGCAATGAGGGGTCCTGGGGAGCCTTCGAGCCGTCGTTCTCAGACACCCGTGCAATCACCACCGTCGTCCCCGATGTTCGAGAAAAGGCCATCTATTCCAAGAAGCAAACCTGAGGTTGTTGACCTCGAGGATGAACATGTGCCTCTTGCTATCTCAATGCTCGAAGATTATAAGAGGTGTACTCTCATCCCGAGCATTGTGGGTCGTTACAGAACGAATATTGATGTTGACGTCGGGATGAACACGCTAGAGGCGATGACCGTGAATGTGAGTTTTGTTTATAGCATCTTTGACTTATATCCTCAACATATTGCTTATTTGACTGATCGTCATTTTTTTATTTCACCAGACTTTGAGTGTAGCTTGGTGACTGGTACTAAAAGGCATGGACGACGCCCACAAGACAGTCGATCTTGTTGAGGCTGTGGAGCGTCGAGAAAGAAGAATTGCTGAGATTGAGGCTAAACGTCTGGGGATCAAAAGGTGACCGTTCTCGACGTTGAGTTGAGAAAGGCACGTGATGAGATGGTGTTGCGAAGGACGAAATTGAGGACGCCAAACTCGAGTTTGAGCAAAAAACGAAAGAGTTTGAATCCAGACTGGCTGAAGCTCGAGCTGCTTCGATCGAGGACTTTAAAAGGTCCGATAAGCTTGCTGCAATCAAAGGCGACTATACACTAGGTTCTTAGAACTACACTTTCAAGCAAGCTCAAATATACCTCGGGGCCAGGCTCCCCGATGTTAGCCCGGACAGCTTACACCCATTACTTGAAATTACTAACGGTCTCGAGCTTTCTGCTTCCGAGGAGACTATGATCGAGGAAGAGGTCGAGGTTGAAGATGATGACGTTGTTGCCGACCCTCGAACAATGATCTTGATTAATCCCTTCCCAATCACTATTTGTATAATTGATTTTTGCTACATACATTTCCTCGACATGTTTTCAAATGTTTTTTGTTTCTGTGAAGTGATTGCCCCGATCTTGGCTTGAATACAAGATCATTATTTTAGCATTGATGTTTACTATTCATACACCAATTGTTTATATTTGTATCGATCTCGAACACCTTTCTTTTAGATAATGGTTTAATAACAAGCCAAGATCGAGTTTTAAGCCGTGAAACTCGAGCAACTTTATTTGAAATAACAATTTAACAATAAAGTTAGAAACTCGAGGATTATAAAGCTCTCAAACTCGAGCAACCGTATCTCAAATAATAATCTAATAGTAAAGTTAGAAACTCGAGGAGTATTAAGCTCTCAAGCTCGAGCAACTTTATTTCAAATAACAATTTAATAATAAAGTTAGAAACTCGAGAAGTATTAAACTCTCAAGCTCGAGCAACTTTATTTCAAATAATAAAGTTAGAAACTCTGGGAGTTTTAAGTTGTCAAGCTCGATAAACTTTATTTCAAATAACAATTTAACAATAAAGTTAGAAACTCGAGGAGTATTAAGCTATCAAGCTCGAGCAACCTTATTTCAAATAATAATTTAATAATAAAGTTAGCAACTCAAGGAGTATTAAGCTCTCAAACTCGAGCAACCTTATTTCAAATAATAATTTAATAATAAAGTTACCAACTCGAAGAGTATTAAGCTCTCAAGCTCGAGGAGTTTAAAACTCTACAATCAAAGTTAAAATTTTTATGTGTATTCCAAAGCATTATAGTATCCCAAGGAACTGCGAGCCGCAACATTTTTGACATAGTTGAACTACAAGCTCGAGTCTTCACAATATGGTGCTCAAGGAGTCTGAACTAAGCTATTTTGATGTTCTAGCATGGAGCAAAGTTTGGATGTGCTTGCTTAGTGGTAAGGCTTGAATGCGCTTGCACGTGACAAGGCTTTGATGTGCTTGCTCTAGGCAGGACTTTGAGGTGCTTAAACTTGGCAAGCTTTGAGGTGCTTGCATAGGGCAAGGTTTTGAGGTGCTTGCACGAGGTGATGCTTGAAGGTGCTTGCACGGGGCAAGGCTTGAATAGCGTTTGAGATTAAAAATATTTTATTCGGATAAAATCCCGACTCTAACTATTCAAACGAACTCATATTTCCTAAATACCAAACGTGGCCACGCAGGCCCGACCACCTAAAAAGTAAAAAGACGAGGGGCATACAAGCCCGACAAATTGAAAAGTAAAAGAAAAATTATTGGGTAAAAGTAAAATAAACTACTTGTAATAAATTTTTAGATTATCAGTGTTCCATGGTCTGGAGAGTGGTCTTCCCGAGGTGTCTCTTAAACTGTATGCTCATTTGCAGACCTATCTTACGACTTCAAAGGGTCCTTCCCAAACGGGTCCTAACTTGCCTGGGCATGTCCCGCTGCTTCGGCTCTTCTTAACACGAAGTCTCCAACCCTGAACCTCTTAGATCTTACCTTACTGTTGAAGTGTTTAGCTGTTTTTGACAGAGATATTTTGAAGGCCTCGTATCTTATGGCATACGTGAGGGCGAAGATTGGTGCTATTAGGTAAAGGTCGAGTATCTAAAGTCTTTCCTTATTGAACCTTGTCATGAAGTTACGTAGGGATTCATTCGGTCCTTGCCTAAGTTGCATGAGAGATGCGGCTGTCTTCTTGATGTGTTTGCTACTGGCAAAAAAGGCGAAAAACTTGTC